>SJJU01015211.1:0-16177 GCA_012932125.1 Conopomorpha cramerella
CAACGAATGCAAAACCGTGGAAATCGGTTCGTGCGTTCTGGAGTTATAGCGTCAGGGAGGAAAACCCGACTTATTTTTATATAGTAGATAATGTAGTACACAAACTTACATTTATACAGAGTGTGAAAGGACACCCAGCAATGGTCTTAGAAACGTCGTTGGGCTCGTCAATATGAACAACTTTTACTATGGCGACAATGCGATGAAATGCCAAAAAAAAAATTTTATCCTCATACAAAATGTCATTTCCCGAGGCAAAAAATTATCTATATTGTATGGAAAATGTCATTTCCCGAGGCAAAAAGTTATCTATTTTGTATGGAAAAGAAAAATATTCATTTATATTTGACATTGTCGCCTTAGTAAAATCTGTTGATATTGATATTTGGATGTATTCGTCTCGACTAACATAATTTTTTCGTCTGTTCTGTTGTGGATCTATATTATTTTGCAATTGTGAGTAGAAAATACCACATTGATTTGAATCTTATTGTATTTTTAAAAGAAAGAAGTGACATATTTTATTTATGTACCTATAGGTCATACGTAATTATTGAAGTAAGGAGGTGTGAACATGGAATATCTATTATTTTTGTACCAAATAGTCCTACATAGGACAAATAGAACATTTTCCAAATAGGTTTCATCAGTTCTATAGAACTTCATAAATGGGGAACTAATGGGATACACTCGACAAATATTTTGCCGAAGTAAATTCAATAAACCAGCACGTTTGGAAATACTTTTCGATAGAAACAGAAAAAAAACATCATGTACAAAATGCAACGGCACTTTTTTTTATTGCAAAAAAAACCTGTCTCCATTGCGTTAAAATCTAGACTACTCATTAGACACTATAATATTAATGTATATTTCACCTACACCAACTTTAAGCTACTTTTGCCAAAACCTACTTATACATTTTTTTAATAAGATAAACAGATTTAACAAGATTTCGTGTTTCGTGAGTGGGTCATTATTTTTTTTTTTCTTCAACTTCTAATAAACAGTTACGTTCTAGGTAAACGTTTTTTTTTTTATTTCACTAAGTAAACAACTGTGATAATTGCGAGTAATGTTTTACAAGAGTGAGGAAAAATCCGCACAACTCGTTATGTTATGAAGCTATAGAATAATAATGCCAGATAGAACTTAACCACATGGTGTTTGTTTGGTTTACGTAACTATGATAGGTAATAACTACAACCTACTGCCTTTATACCTATTAGTTTAAACTTCCTTGTTTTCATGACGTTTTGCAGTTGTGACAATTTGTAACGTACGGTATATTAGAAGTTGCGCTCCTTATAAAATTATTTATATCATCGATGTTACGCTATTATCAAATTTCTCGTCTTTGACAGATATTTACGGAACATTACTAGACATAATGTAACAGGAATACCAATAATAAGTAACTGATTGAATATACGTCCAAATACTTCACGGATGTCTCCTTGTTGTGTACATGATGTGACCTAGTAATAAGCTAGTAATATAAAATCATTATGACTATTCCCGTAATATTACGATGGTTGACGGTCCAAGACAGTCAACATTTGCGTGCTTGTCTACGGTCTTCTTCCTATACTTAATCATGGTGTTCCTGCTTTCCTAAACTTTCTTCTCCACATCTCGCGTGACTTCCCATGCTAATCTACAGTAACAGGTCCCAAATTCATGCTACCACGGTCTTAAAACTACTGTCCTACACTTCTCCGCAGTTAAGATGGTCCTGATATCAAGATTATGGTAATTTGCTGCAATCATTGCCGTGTCCCTTAGTGGAAGGCTGGCAGCCTCGTGTCGCCGCTCTAAATTCTTGTTCTTACGTTAATATAAGCCAGTAAGGGCATGAGAGCGCCGGAGGATGGAATAGTGACCTTGTAATGCGTTGTAATTGTAAAATATACCTACTAGGTAATCCAGTTCTGTTATCACAGGATCATTTATGATGAAGTATCAGTGGCGTGCGCACCATATAGGAAAAAACACACTGCCTGCCTTAGTATTTTGGTTACCCGACCTAATAATAGAGTTATTGCTAGACGACATAGGCTAATGAAGGTCCTGTGTTTTATAGATGACGAGATAGGTAGGTGCCTGTGTTTCGTAAAGACAAGTTACCTATACATAGGTGTCAATCCTTGGGGATTACTGCCTACCTTGTCGTAAAAGCCAGCGCACGCCACTGCTAAGTATAGAGGTGTACTGGTGCAATTTCGAAAAATAAAATACAGATTCCGTCATTACTTTTCTTATTGTTTTTAAAAGTACTCCAGATATTACAATCATCGTAGTGTCTGAATTAGTCTTGCCGATATAAAAAAAATATCGGAAATTCTATTTAAAGTTTTAGATTAGGACCGATTGGGACCCGACTCGATTAGGACAATAAGAAAAATAAGCTTTCGTTTCATGGAAAACGTTTCTAAAACTATTTTAGAGACGTCAGACCAATAATAGCATCGCGAAATAAGATTTGTGAACATTGTTGTCGAAAACGAATGATCGTTTTCATATTATTCCAACAGCACTGTATTTTATAACAATCATCATCATTATCATCATCAGACGACATTTGTAATAAGGCCGATTATTTTTTTTTTGTTCTGAACAGTGGATCACTTACCACACGTCCAAAAAAAAAATGACGTCAAAGTTTCTGTTCCGCACTAGTAAATATTGTTAAATGAAATGATATGTACGCAATCACTACTGTACTCTACTTCCTAGATATATCGTGGAGACTATTTGTACAAAGATGCGAAAATCATACAAGCTCAAGCTTTGTGTACCTTAATCTATATCTAGTTAGTTGTTCAAAGTCGTGCGGCCATTGCGCTAAATACTTGTACAAATAGATTAACTCTTTCCCGGGCAGTAAACGCATATTGGCGTCATAATAATAAAACATCTATTGTGTGTATTTTACTGTCCGCCAATGTGTTAAACTGCGACTACGTTCGCGTTGTTTTCGATGTAAAATAACTAAGAAAATATACTTAGAACGTAGTTTTAGTTGACTGCTAAGTGCATCTACGTATTACGTACGAAACAGACAAGAATCCGTGAAAATAAAGCCTGTAAAATCTCGGACCGAAATCAGGTATAGGATTTCGCACCACATCCTCGCACAGCAATTCTTTTACTAAATAACTAGCTGACCCGGCAAACGTTTTTTTGCCAATATACTTACGTTATTTGTTAATAAAATGTGTTTCTCTGCTATTTATATGCACGTATTATATACCCTATAAACTCAAGAATGACTAGAGAATACCGCATCAAAATCCGTTGCGTAGTTTTAAAGATCTATAAGCATAATGCGAAAGTAACTCTCTCTGTCTGTCTCGCCATCACGCCAAAACATAACAGATTTGAATGAAACTGGTATACAGTTAGTTTAGAGCCTGAGAAAGGACATAGGCTACTTTTTGTCCCTATCCTGTGGGACGCGTCACTAAATAGCAGTGGCGTGCACTGGCTTTTACGACAAGGTAGGCAGGAATCTTCAAGGATTGAAATTTGGTACTATAGATAAACTATCTTACCGTTTTTAGCCTATGTCGTGAATACAACAAAAAAAGATCTAGCAATAACTCTACTATTAGGTCGGGTAGCCAAAATACTAAGGTAGGCAGTGTCTTTTTGCCTATATGGTGTGCACGCCACTGCTAAATAGAGGGTGTTATAGTTTGTACGAAATACTGAATATAAGCGAATGAAATCGCGGGGCGTCCACTAGTATAAAATAAAAAAAATACAATCAATATAGTGATCCGGATACTGTACGTTGGTTTGATTGACCTTGAAAACCGCTCACTATAATACTCGTAGATAATATTACATTGACAGTGTAACATGCTCCAATTATTTAAAATGGTATTCGTGAACGCGATAGCTCTATTTGTCGTGAGCTAGGTTCTATTTCTAGGTTCCGTTCCAACCATTACGAATAAATAGGCACTATAGCAAAACCGAAAAATTATCAGTGATCATAATGAAACTAAATGGATGTATTCCAAAACAAAAATTGGACGAAGCCACTAACGGGTGACGGCTAATATAAAACGTCACCACCCCAGCCCAACATTTCCCTTCGTGGGGGTGGTAAGAGGTGACCGTGAGAACTTTTCAGAGGACAGACAGCAGCACTCTCTGTGAGTTAAGCGACAACACCACTGCGATCGCCAATCCACCTGTCAAGCGTGGCGATTATTGGCATTTCATTACATGCTCATGGAAATCTTATTTGTCTGAATAGTGGTTTTTTTTTAGTGTTTAAGTAACTTAGAATTAGTACTTTTTATTTAGAAATCATACAACAAATTCAACCAGTACTAGACGCCTCTACGATTGTTTAAAGTTGTCCTAGATATTTAGTTAACCATCCTCAAACCCTAACTTCCTTAAAATGTGACCACCTTCAAAATATCTTCTATCCAATAATCAAAAGAGATTCGTTATAAACGAAAAAGTTATCCATGAACAAACATAAAAAGCACATAGCGTGTAGGTCGAACTGAGAAAGAATATTTTTTGAAGACATTTAAAATGGAAAATGCAAGAAAATCTGCGCATCGAAACGTGTGCACACTCTAAAGCGGGTAGATAATATGCATCATAGGTAATTTAACTCCCCTACCAAGAACACAACCTTCATTTTAATATAATAACACAATGCATTATTGACATTTTCTTGACAAAACAATGTAAGTAACTTTCACCATGTTTTTATTTATATTCGACTATCGTACCTAAATAAACTCGCCTCTCCGTATGACGTTGTAAAAACAAAAACTTCCAGCTCTCAGTTTTAGGTACGTGATGTAAACTAGTTGAAAATATTTGTTTAGAGTTCAACTTCATGCGCAATGCAAACATTGACAAAGTTATATCTACACACATAGCCTAATATTATAAACGCGAAAGTTTTGACCGATGTTTGTTGATCTTACACGAAAAACTATTGAACGGATTTCATTCGATTATAAATAGCTGTTGTTTTGCCACTAAACATTATTAACAGTGTTTTTCTACTATTCCTCAAGAGCACGAATAATAGCATCTTAAACCTCTACTAAAGATCTCCTTTGGTTTGTTTTAAAGATCTAAGCATACATAGGGACAGACAGGGGGAGGCGACTTTGTTCTATACTATGTATTGATTGATACATCGTGTTATGCCTACAGGACTATATTTATCCCGAATTTCCCAAGGGAACGGGATAAATTGCGAGTAATACTGCCGGGGTACAATCGGACAAAAATCTGATCTGCCAATGGAAGTCGCAACTCATAAAAGGAAAATAATAAACTGTACATCAAAATTACTAACTTGCACACCTAAAAAGCCAAAGTTATCAGAATGGCAATTAGAAGACCAAATCAGTAATTTTGTGGCTAAGTCAGTATTTTAGTTAGGTTAGGTTAGACTTTTTTGATGCACGTTTAAATACTATCCCTCATAAAAATGTCATTAAGGTTCATTGTCAGAATATGACAACCCTACCTTATTGATGTAGAGACTAAACTATTTTCTAGGCAGACCGTACATCTAGTTACACATATGTAACTCCATCATCATCATCATCATAGCCAACTGTCGTCCACGTCATAAATGCATATCGAGACAACATCACAATCAAAATGAAACAAAATGTTTATAGTTCTGGACACGGTATTTTATTGTACAAAAATAGTGTGCGAGCGTGAACTCCCTGCCTCTCAGTACTCAAAACAAATATAAACCTATGTGTTTATGTATAAAATGCACTCACAAGTTTTATTAATTTTTTTATTTTCGTATAGAGTATAAACCTAGACATAACCGCGTTACAGCTGAGCCTTGTGTACGCATTGTTTAATTTACACACTATCCCTTTCACTTTCAATCAATCAATGAACAGAATTGTTTTTTTAGAACCAATTTCGTTTACAAAATTTTGCTGCATCGGAATTTTTTGAAAGGATTATTATTTAGTGTTTCAAACTAGACAACGTCTACGCAAGTTCTGCAGTAAGACAGGCGTACATTCATCATTCTGTGTATCATTGAGCCTTACCGCCACTCCGACGATGCTACGAGCATTTCTATTACAAATATACACCTACGCATCAACTATACACCGGTATACAGTGTGTAAGTTAGCAAGGACCCCGAGCAATGGTGTTAAAAACGTCGTAGGGCTAGACAATGCGGATAAACGAAAATTATGTTTCATCTTCATACAGCCCACAGAGTCCAACAACAAAGATTCTAAGACCATTGCTCGGGGTCATTTTACACGCAGTATATGGTTACCAGTTATCATTGAAGACAACTCGTAAATACTGCACGGTCCTTATCCACAAGAAAGAGATGAAAACACAAACCCCACCTGAAGCTATTAAAACATAAACGTAAGCCCAGCACAATAACCAACAAAACACTAAATAAAACCACATTGACGTAAGAGCACTTCGCAGTGATCCGGCCCCGCGGACGACCCGATACAGCCAATAAATAAACTAGACGAGATGCTATCCCAGTCGTGAACATTAAAATCAGTGGACATAAGCTGGTAATAACTCGCTCATGAGCGCCGAGAATCGACTAAAGGGTGACCCATATAGTACCATAAAAACGTTGCGATGGAGAAAAGAAAGAAAACGATACTAATTTCCTCCGTGGAGTTTTTTCACGGTGAAAGATAGAGTGGCTCTCCCGGCACGACTTTTTGTGTTCCCGGTCAGTCTATAACATGTAACATGCAATTTATCTTGTCGTCCCACGCACGCGCCCGACAATACAAACACACTAAACGAATAAAAAAAAAAAACAAAACAACATAGAAGAAAAATGTCGTAGCATCCGATGGAGTGTAAAGCCCAAAGATAGAGACAGTCCATGAATAACTTACTTATTCACATTATCTACAGTATAGGGCTTAGTTTGGTGAGAATTCAGAGGAAAAGTGTTGAATAGGTACGCGTTAGGCAAGTATCGTTTATCGCGCGCTATAATTCGAGCAGGTCATGGTGACGTGACGCGTTAATTACCATGAACATACTCATAATGTGGTGCTCGATGAACATGCGATGGATTGAATACTTTGATGAATTGATGATGAGGAAGTGAAAAAAAAAAATATGAAATAGACAAATTGACGGTGGATGATTCACTAAATGAAATGGAAAATGGCATGATTGATGAACTAATTTACATGACGCAATGTTTGAATTGTAATTAAATGAAAGTTAATGTAACAACAATGCAAACGGCCCGATGCGAGGTATAAAAGTTGACAATTTAGCTAATGAATTATTCAACGGGGTTTCACGGCCAGGTGATAAATTTGCAGTTATGAATATTAATGACAATGAAAATGATGTGACAAAGGCTGTCAATGCCCAAAGTAAGTAAGCGTTTGTTGCTTAATGGCTCTAGTAGTAAAAGTGCGGTGCGAGTTGTTTGGAAACAAGTCATTAGCGCATTGCGAGAACCGGTGGTCGCCCAGAGCACGAGGCGCCACCCGGAACGTCGTCGGCGCAGCGAGCGACGACGGGAGAAAACGCGGGAAACCGCAATAGGGGCGCCCGCGCTGCGAGAACCGTGTCACTAGTGTGAGCGACTAATTGCACGCCAGCCGCCGCCGCCGCGCCGCCGCAACCTGCACCGCCAGCCAGCGACGCGATAAACCAACACTTTTCACACTCTCCCCCCAAAATATCACCATCTACCAGCCCTCTCTAGTTCCCTATCTCTACTGTTAACAATAAATTAGTTTTATAGAATCTACAGGAAACCATTTCGGAGATCTCGATTATGGATGCCCAGTGACGATTCGCTTCGCCGCAACATTTTGAGACCAGCTCAAAACGTAAGCGACAGAACTTCAAGTCGCTGACAGACACAAACGCATTCACACTGTTTACATATTTTCAAAACTCAATCACGTTGATACTCAAACAGAAACTAGGGCTAAATCACAAAGGTTGCGTGGTGGGTTCTCGACTGAGAAAGTCGTGGAACACCCCTTCTCGGATACACTCTCACTGTTTTGTTTACAATCCTTATCACTAGTTTCAACTGTGCTGTCACTGTTTGTCGCACTGTTCACTTTACGATCGCCAGAGTTAGGGCATCCATTTTCGGCATCACTTTTGTTTTCACTGTCAGCAAAAAAGGAGCGTCCTTCAGTTTTGGTCGTTGCAGGTGGTGACGTCGAAAACAATTTGATTTCAAGATCTCGGTGGCCGTTCATTGACGTGACGATTTCTGAAGAAATCTCTAAAGCGAGAGGCGAGCGTGGTTCAGATGGAGAACAAGCTCGTCTTGTCGGTGGAAATAGCGAGTATAAATTAGGGGACGACAGAGCATCGCTTGTGATGTCCCTACGTTCGGGAGCGCGCGACGAGGGATCACTCCAGCTTCGTCTCAATGTTGTATCGGCCCCGCGTCTACCTAAGGGCCCAACAACTTTCATAGAATCTTCCAATTTTGTCGGTGCAAAATCGCCACTAGAACTTTCGTCGAGTAAATCCGCAATGGAATCCGCATCCCATATTTGTCCAACAGGGTCACAGTAACGACACTGACACGAACTGACAGCTGACTCCGCAGGTGAGGCAGCTTCCGCAAGACCAAACCGCGTGGCTTCTAAAGCCTCGCCGAGCGCAGAGACCCGATAGCTTTCCGTGGCCGGGTCGGGGTATTCCATCACCTTAACGTCCAATCGATACGGCGAATAATTTTCCTCGTAAATTCCGTGCGTTGCATTTGTAACTGCGGCCACACCGCAATGATCTACACCGCCGATATCCAAATTAGTTCCCGTCATATCGTGGGGCGCAATATTGTTAGGCTTTCTGTCCTTTTTACGCCTTTTCCTGGGTTTGATAATTCTGGGCAACATGGTCTCAGAGTTGGTGGAGCCGGAGCTCTCGTCACTCGCCACGCTGACCGCATCATTGTTATTGTTACGTCCGGCGCGTGTACGTGTCTGTTGCTGTTGATTTCGCTGCCGGTTCCCCTCGGGGACTTCACACCTGTTCACGTGCTCGGTTTTATTGTTCCGTTGTTCCGGTGCTGTGGTAAACTTCCTTCGATCGTATCTATTCTGAATGATAAGGGGCGCACCTTGAGCGTGCATCGCTAATTTGGAGATGGGTGTGTGCCTGGCAGGTGGGTTCCGGCTCGCCATTGAGATAAGGGGCGCCCCCAGCCACGCATTGGGATGGGGCACTCCATAGTTGGGGTAATAAGGAGGGAATCCTGGTGCTGTAGCCGCATACTGGGGGCGAGCGGGTTCGCGTCGCCCTAGAGCGGCGCGATCGCCCGGACTCATCGCGCCGTGAATATCGCTTAACCCATATTCGAGGGCGGTCGGTTCACTGTCACGGTAAAATTCCAAGTGTCGGCGCGCAATCGTAAATGTGTAATAACATCTGCAGCCCGAGCACACGTGTGTCGGCCGCGGCGTTCGGCGGAGGACTGGCCGACCGACTGAGTGAATGAGTGCGGAGCGCGGCCGGCGGCGGCAGCGGCGGCGAGTGGGAGCGGCGGCGGCGGTGGCGGTCGGGCTCCACGCCGCGCCGCGCCGTCCGCCGTCGACTCCACGGCGGCGACGACGACGATGCACCGGAAAAATTACCCTAATCGCTACTACTCGTCCAAGCTATCGTTCCGTGTAAACACGAGGGAGAGTGAAACTTTAGTGCACGGACAAAGCAAAAAAAATAAACACTCACCTCCCTACACTATTATCCCGTGCCTGTCTCCAAACAGTTATTGTGCAACGAAGACACTTACCTAGAACAATGACAAGACCATAGTTAGAACAAAACAAAAATCAAACAAATCATGACAAAAAAAAATAATATCCCACTTCCGGATACACCGAGTAGCGTAAGTAGGTTTGTACAGCTGTGTAAGTACACACATCTTTCTTACGCAAACATGATAAGTAAAAATGGCTGTTTGCTTTCAGAAAACCGGGGAAAGTGAACTTGATGAGTCAGAAGAGCCTCTCTCTTGAATAACCGGCGAGGCGGTAAATACGCAACCGTATGAATATGTATACACTACTGTTGAAGACAAAGGCGGATGTTCGCCGTGGGTGAAGGAAACTTGCAAATAACCAAATCGGTGACCACAAATTTTCACATTTAACACTCCGTGAAATTTCACACTGAAAGAAAACCAGCGGACAGTGTTTTGTCGCCTTTGTTATTACTGTGCATATTGTTCTAATATACATACATACGAAACAATAAAAATAGTAATATAAAACAAATAAGTACAATTGTGCTAATAACGTCGCGTTATTTAAAGTTTTTTTAGGAGCGTCTGTGGTCCAGTTGGTCGGATACTTGACTAGTTACCGGGAGGTCGCGGGTTCGAGTCCGGCTACTGGACGTGTACCAATGGGATTCTTACGTACGGTGAAGGACAACATCGTGATGATATCCACACACCGCAAGGTGTGTGAACCCTATAACGGCCATGGGCTCACCCCCTGTCACGTTGGGTTAAATACGCTGGTGAACCGTGGGCATTTGCTTTAGCAAGTGCCTCTGCCTACCCCGCTTTGGGATTAAAAGGAGTGAAGTGTGTATAGTGTGTAAGTTTTAATATTTCGGTATTTGCTATATCTAGACTGAATAAATATTCGAGTTTGTATTTATTTGCCAAAAACAACAACGAAATTACCTTGAACAGAGACCCTTTGTCTTTACAACAATAAATGGAAAACTTTAAACACAATGAAACGTAAAATGAATACGGATAGCAAATCGTAATTCCGTCAAACTTTCGTGCAATCACCGGTCAATTATTTGTAAATTTCGCGGAATTAAGCACTATTATCAACACTACATTTTTATCAAGCGACAATGTATTTCAGTAGAGACACTCAATTTAATACAAATGAGACAACAATAGTATTTTATGAAACATTAAAAAGGGACACAAAATAAGTAGGTAGGTAATAATTTAGAAGATGAAAGTATTCAGCGGTCGGGTGATTTCTGGCGTCGTCGGCGGCGGAGGTTGAACGTTCTTTTGTGGTCACAAGTATTGTTTTACCTTGCTCTAATACCGTTTTTAGAATGTACCCTACCCGACTTTCCCTACAAACGCACATTGTATACAAATCAGTGTTATGAATTGCGAAATGACCCTCGTAATTTGATAAAAGAGGTTAATTATTAACGAGAGAATAATACATGTATAAATTGTTATTTCCTGCCTTTGTACAGGTATATTATTATTTTCCACAAATGTAGTTTGAATTGTTTTTCAAATTCCAGAAATAAACCTACCTACATAACTTTATACGCACTTTATAGTTCTCTAAATTACGAACTGCCTTAAAAAAGATGTATGAATGTAGATGAAGCGAAAGGGGAAATATCAGGACCGTGACAAATTGATATCTGTAGTATCTGCCCCTCTGAGACACAGGTGTGAAATGTATGTATGTTAAAAAAAGATGATAAACTATTTGATACAAATCTGGAAGTCTTTCTTTTGGGACACCCTCAAGTCTTTTATTAGCCGTAGAACCGATGACCGTTGGGGCAAACGAGTTCTCGAGTGGAGACCGCGTCTTGGCAAACGGAGTGTAGGACGCCCTCAGGCAAGGTGGACTGATGAAATACGCAAGACGGCTGGCAGAAGCTGGATACGAGAAGCCGAAAATAGATCACAGTGGCATGCAATTGAAGAGGCCTATGTCCAGCAGGGGACAAGTATGGGCTGATGATGATGATGAAGTCTTTTAAACTTCATCCATACATCATGGTTACACCACTGACATTAATTCACACACTAGTTTCGCATGACGAGATGGTTTCATCCAAAATCCGCGAGACGATTCTTATTACCGTAGTTAAAAATTACGCAATTACCATACACACTATTACTCAGTGGTCTGTATGACTTATAATATATGCATGACGAGTGAAAAAATAAAAAACCCGATCTCTGTTTCTAAAAAAAAGTGGTGTGTCTTTAAATTATTATTAACCTGCCGTTTTGAACGTTGGGCTGGATTTGTGAAAGTAAGTACGGAGTGAGGGTTCAACATAAATTAGCAGTGTTACAACAAGACTTGCCCGCGCCCCGCAACTCAGGTGTTATATAACGAGGCACTTTCTCTAAAGCTAATCAGTGAGCGATCACGCAACGGCCCGTTTGCTGCGGTTGTTTACTAAAAGAGATTAAATTGAATGGTAAAAGTGCAACGCAGGGCACGTGGGCGTTATAATGCTTAACAAATTGATAGTTATGACACGACCCTCGGGGCGTTCTTTATCTTTAGAAAAAAAAAAGGTCGTATTAATGGAAAATATTTCTACTAGCAGGAGAAATACCGTGATTTTAAAAGACACTAAAGAAATTGCGTAGGCGGTTTCGTTAGAACTTTTTTTATGCTTATGTTCGTAGTGGTATTAGTATTAAGCACTAATTGGTGTCTGAGCTTTGCACTCTATAAAGCTCAGACGCTAACCAATTAGTATTCGTTGTATTTTTATTATATAATTTTCTGAGCTAAAATAATCATAATTAACCTTAGAGTGATATTGTACTTGTAGCTTGTGAAAGTCACGTATTTAGTTGTTTTTGGGGTTCCGTAAAAAACCTTAAAAATCGGAACCCTTATGGGATCCATCAGAGCTTTTTCTCAGCGTGCATGTATGAAGCTGAAATTCCTATCATACTGCGTGTAAAAGGAACCCGAGCAATGGTCTTCGAAAGGTTGTTGGGCTCGTCAACTTGAAAAAATAATTGTATTGTCGCCATAGTAAAAGTTGTTCATATTGACGAGCCCAACAACGTTTCTAAAACCATTGCTCAGGGTCCTTTTACACTCCGTATAGGTACTGAGGCCTGCTGTCTCTTAGAGCTGTGAAAATGTCAAACTTCTAAGCAAACCCAATCAAAACATACCCATTTCGATACATCATGTAATTTGACCCTTCAAATGTAAAATAAACACGCAGACAATACGTGTCGCAAAATATTACTACCCGTTTCGCGTCCAACATGATAAAGTATTACTTTACGCCCCGCAAAAACCCGGGCATTCACTAGTGCTGCGCCCTGCACTCCCTCGCGCATCGATATAATGACAACTATTACAACTTTTTGCCGTAACACAATTTACATAAATAATAACCGTGCTTAATAGAAAGTTTTTCATCGTCGACAAGCAGGAACAGGTAGCCGTATAGAATGCGCTAGGAAATTTGCGGACACGCGTTATAGAGTAGGTATTGTGTTGCGAAATAGCGGAACACGTTTACACCTATCTAACGCGAGATCCTTGCACACACACAAAACCGGTCGTTTAGTGTGACTAAATTTATTTTTGTTACCGTGTTTGGGTATTTCGTGTCACTTTCTTTACTCGTAGCATACATATTACAAGTGGTAACTGTTATCGCATTAGGAGTTAGGCTGAGGTGACGAACGATTACACACATTTCACTTTAGCGGACCTAATTTGATAAGTGACAGATCTATATATGTAAATCATAATAGGCATACCAGTTTTTATTTGAGTCCGTCAGAATGAAAAGGAGGAAAATGTACAGTGCAGAAGTAATCAAGTAACCTATATCGAAAGCATTATTGTTTCGCCTTCATTATAGGTCGGTAAAATGAAAAAGATTTCTGACCTTGACAGCTATAGAAATGAATAAAAGGGATACAACTCGAGAATGTCAGAGCAATTCAAATTTAAATAATATAGCTATAGTTGATAAAATCTGTGTTTTACGTGACCGGCACGTCAAAATATTTCGAAATGAGCCACTTCAGGTCTAAACGTGCTTCAAATGTCGAGGAAACACACATTTTTGTTACGAAACGAAGCTGATAAATAATATCAAAGTCTTGTAATAATTACGTCTGTAGTATTGCAATACGTACGGCGGAAATACACGATAAAATACAAGTATTTGAAAATTTGCCGACAAGTTGCAAGACAAGATGAACTTCAATAATTAATCCGTCAGATAAATACAAACAAAAATTCAATTTGCAATAGTCAATACAGAAACATCAATAAATCTATCCTTCAGTGGCGTGCACTGGCTTTTACGAGGTAGGCAGTAATCCCCAAGGATTGACACCTATGTATAGGTAACTTGTCTTTACGAAATATAGGTACCTACACATCTACTCACCCACAAAACACAGGACCTTCGTTAGCCTATTTCGTGAGTACAACAAAAAAATATCTAACAATAATTCTATTATTAGCTCGGGTAGCCAAAATACTAAGGTAGGCAGTGTCTTTTTGCCTACATGGTGTGCACGCCACTGCTATTCTTACCTTATAATGTACTTCATCGATACTGAAATAGAGTAGACGTACATCCCTAGTTGTTGATGCGCACGCGCCAGGTTAATGCGTTTTTGATTAGCGCCGACGCGACGCCGCTGCGCTTTCACTGCCCACACGTTTAACCCCTGCTTTCGTACGCAAACGATGCAACACGCAATTATAAAATTGTGTAAGTCATAAAAAACTACGATATCACTCACCAACAAAATTCTATGCACTCAATAATACCCCAACGTGATCTCATCAAAATAACGTGACCCAAAATTAACGAACGCACGATTCCAGACGAAAAGCCGGCCGCATCGTGAAGTATTTCGAAATATTCGAAAAGGCCTAGTACAGTAGGCTGTTAGAAACTTTTAATACACTTAGTTGCCAAACGTAGGCCATTAACATTACCGATATGTCTAAGCAAAAGTGTTCGTTACAAAACACTATTATGTGGAAGTTGAAAGAGGCATTATTTGTAAACATTACTCAAGATGTATCAGTCAGTATAACCTATAATCAATTGACTAAGCCACCTAGTGTTAACCAAACCTTTGAATCTAAATAAAATAAATATGAAACTTGTCCAATTTCAGCCTATTATTGTTTGTGCTCATACTTAATAAATTATTAACGCAATAAATTATTGAGTACTTTAGCTCACTGCCAATGAATGTACTATTGGAATACAGATTTATCTCTGTTATCAGAATTGAGCAAGAACCTTCCGGTACTTTTTAATTTAGTGTTATAACACGTCAATCTTTAGAATTTGATACGTGACGTATCAAAATAATGATAATCCGGCAATTCTAATACATACTCTGACCGACAAGGATCAAGACAGAATAACATAAGTGTCCTTCATTGTCTTGAAACAGTCACAGTAAAAGTATTGTTGTAAGTCCCAATATAAAATTGACATGTATAATTCACACAATTTCGTTCTTTGCTGCAATCAAGTTACAGTATATTTTACGTGACGAATATCTTGAACTGTTTATACTAAATTTTAATTTTAATTTACATAGCAATAAAGTATCATATTGTACGCATAGGAATTGTCAATACTGTCTCTCAAATAATTCTACTTTCGGGGCGTGCATGATTTCATATTCAAAGTCTTCGATACAATACGATTGCGGGCATCTTCCCCGTTCAATGTTCAAGTTTTCTTGCACAGTACACTTTAGTTCAAATCAAGCAGCCTCTTTTACCTACCACGGCCGCCAGCAAGAACGTGTGGTTAGCAAGACTTATTCAATTAGCGTGCAAACCATCAATATGAAACCACTACCTATTCACATGTACTTACAGACAGACACTATGTTAAATTTTCGTAAGCCATTCGGGCAAACTGGACGAAACCGACCCATCCATCAATTGACCATAATCATTACAATGAGGGCGTCTTCCACATGCTATTTGGTTAAATTTTATTGCTAAGTGAAACGTGGGGGAATAAAAAGAAATTATGGGTGCGGTGGTGGCCCTCAGCGCTTGCTGAGATCTTGACTGATAGGCGGTTCTGTGAATGTACCTAGTTGAAGAGATACTAAAGGTAATGTTACGTATGTATGTTTGCTCTTTAAGTGATATTCTTACTGATATTATCATTGCGAAAGCTTGTATGTTTGAACTCTTTCACTCAAAAAGTACTGAGTTATTTTTTATAGGTTGCTCAGCCGTCAAAAGTTTTATCAATATATACATGATTAACAGAGTTTATCTGCTATTATATGCATGTGTAATACATTTTCAAGTCTTACATTGCGTTTGGGTATGTAATTATTACTTAATTAGTATGTAATAAAATTTATTGAATGTCTTTAATTGTAAACTACGTATTA
>SJJU01015218.1:0-10286 GCA_012932125.1 Conopomorpha cramerella
CCTGTCTATTTTTGGCCACCTGCCAACAGCTTAATTTATTCTTAAGTACAGGCTTTATAATTTACAGCACGTACATACAACTAGCTTTCGAGTACTGTTAGAATAAGTTTTACAGCATTGATACTGTATCTATATCGTGGTATATTTAGATATTAAGTTTTTAAAACCATTACAAGTGGCCAGTGGCTTGAACGAACATAAATACTTTTTTCCGCAAAACTTTCTTAGTGGCTTTACTTACCCATTTTGGGAGACAGGTGTGTAAGTGTGTGTATGTTTTACGTTCACACCAACATAGTATAGATGTACATTTAATAAATCTTCTTCCAATTTCGAAAACCTACTGCACATTCTACAAACAAAGAGTATCATACAAATGAAACCTGTTATTATATCATTCTGGGAACTTTGCCGTAATAATGTAGCAACCGTGGCAGATGTTACAGATTCACATATATCCCTATGCGAAATCGACACCGTGCGGACATCAGTCATCGTTCCGTTCATTCAATCAAACATGGCCGCCGCTCGATCATACGTTCATTTTCATTCCCCGGTCCCGGTTTGGGAATCGGAGGCGAAATTCAATGCCGGCTCGTCCCGGCGGTCGTACGTCGGTTTTCTGTCATGAACCGTGCGGTTTGGCTCTGGTATTGGGCCCGCTATGACTGGAAACATGTTTGATGCTAGCTTCTTTGGCCGACGTTACCGAGTTGTTTCTGTTAAGCTCAGTCGGGGATTTGAATACACAAGCGCTGTGATATAACAAAGGTAGATAGTTATAGATATGGAGGTACCTAGTTTAGATGTCTAGTGTACGTTGGTTTATTTGATTCTTTGTTGTAGCTTCGGTCAATTTAAAATTGGTTTAAATGTGTACAATGCCTTAGTAAGTTTCCCTATAGCTGGATCGAAATTAACCTAAGGTGACTTACTCGTAATATTTTTTCGAAATTCCCACAGGAACCGAAAAACTGCGCATACAACGGAATACCCGAAGTTTTCACTTAATATTTAGTTCTGTCTTGTCAATACATACTCGTAGTATAAAACAAAGTTGCCTCCTGCTGTCTGTCCCTATGTATGCTTAGATCTTCTTAAAAACTATCCAACGGATTTTAATGCGGTTTTCTTGAATAGATAGAGTGATTCGTAAGGAAGGTTTATATGTAAAATACATGCATATAACAGCTTATTGGCAAAACAACGTTTTCCAGGCCCTAGACCTAGTCTATATTACATAAAAATCTATGCTACTTGTCGTTGTAATATTATAACTCCGGAACGGGTGGACCGATTTCGCTAATTCTTCCTTTGTTGTGCTTATTAATGACAGCAGAAGGTTCTCATGAAAGAAAAAATCACACCTACTGCTGGGCACAGGCCACCCTGGAGGTTATGCTAATTTTATATTCATATTAATATAGTTAATGGCATGCTTCGGTGGTTTGGGCATATGGAGAGAATGGATGAAAGTCGATTGACAAAAGAGATTTATATGGTGATGTAATGGGCCGGGTGAGTAGAGGTCTGCCTACCCCTCTGGGAGACAGGCGTGAAGTGTATATATGTATGTATTAATAGTTAAGACAGGACAACGTGTGTCGGGTCAGCTATTTATGAATAAAACATTCAGTACTTCGTGTGTGTCTGCGGTGTTTATCAAATTTTCATCGTCACGTCAAACCTGCTGTGGCACCTCAACAAATAGAAATTTAATCAACATAGAGAGAGCAGTTCCCCGACCCCTTGCCGTATGACGTTGTCGCGGACATGGCAGTATCGATCTGTTGTCTCTGAAATAAGTGGTGTACCAGTGACTTGGTCGAAGCGATCTACACAACTAACATCCTTTCCTGAACCACTCCCACTTATACTTTCCTTAAAGCACAGCTCAACTTATAATTGCACTTGTAGTGATGGAAACACTTAAATTGAAAACTATTACCAGTTACCGCACTATCTTATTTTGTGTGCGATAGAGGTTGTTTTTGTGTGCATTGAGTTGGTCGTGTTGATATCGGTTGTGAAACGAATGTTTGTTTACGTTGATACTTGAATGTGGAATACTACGTTAGAGTAGTAGTATGTATAGCTAAATACAAACGATCCTCTGTCTCATGTTCTTGCATTTACATTTATTGCACGAGTAAAAGAGACAGATATCTTAGCAACTTCATAAAATGAGCATTTCTCAATCGGACCATCGATAAATTCGTCGTTTATAAACCGATTTTCATGGTTTTTTTTTGTTTTTGGTAAAAAGATATTTGAAAGGTGGTCCCATCATACGATCATTTATGAAGGCGTAAAGTGTTTCAGAACAAAAAAAAGGAGCTATATAATCAGCTGTTCGAGTTTGTGAAGTATTTTTTTTTTGTCTTTTCGGGGCACTGATACTTCGTAGGATCTTCAGAAACAGTAAAAAAAAACATTTTATTAATTAATTTTAGAGAAAGAGAGAGAAAGATTTAAATGTCAATTCATTGCAATAGTCATGTGCTAGATATAGTTTAAGTGAAAGATCCATCGTAGTCAGTTCCCAAAATATGTGCCGTTTCCAGCCAAAATGTATAAAAGTTCGTTAACGACTTTACAGCGAGGAAATTAATGGTTTTATGCAATTTACCTAATTGCTTTTCAGTAAAGTCGAGTTTCTTTTAGAAATGAGTATTTTAAGATATGAATGAAGGCCTATTTTTGCACTTGTACGTATACCATATTTATTTTTAACCCTTTAACGAACAGCGACTAGATTTTTAATTGAAATTTTATTTCTTTGCATTAGAGTTCAACATTGTAAAAACACTTGACCGTTGAAGTGTTTTGAATGTCGAATTCAAATGTTAATACGACGGAATATTCTCCAGCTGATAATATTATGTACCTTCACAGAGGCGTCTGTGAGAACGATCCTGTGTACCGGTGCATTATTAGTACTCTAGGGTAGACAGTATTTTTTTTATTACTATAAACAAGAGTTTGATAACCATCCTGCGTGATGTTAAGCAGCGATGTGGTCTACGATGGAACACACTTGTTCAGAAGGTACCTATTCACCCGCGATGTATGTAGAAATAATCGAAAATTTATCGATTTTGTTCCGGTCACAGGCGCAGGTACACCTCTACGATGGACGGTGTAACTATTCCCACATACGCTCCGACTTTTATCAGGTCTTGTGCAGCAGACTTAGCATGCACGTCAAGAAAGAAACGACATAGATCAAATCGCACTGTGATTGGCTGCTACGTCACATATCGCGCGACTTGTGACTTGTTTCATCCAATCGTAGTGTCTGGTAATAGCTTGTCATTTTTTTCTTAGAGCGTTATGTAAAGGGGATAGGTCCTGTCTACCTGTACAGTAGACCTCTCCGGCGTACCGAAACACGGCACTAGAACAGGAAAAACTAGTTCGCCAAGTAACAATGTAAGCCAATACATTTATTATGGTCTAGCTCTACAATTAAGTAATAAACACACCAATAATTAGAAGTAGAAACAATTAAAAACAGCTCAGCAAAAGTGCTAACTGCCACCCACCGCCACAGCGTTTTGACCTAAAAATTGTCGAGAAAATGTCACTGAAAGGTCACAATCCTGTACGTATTTAGTCAGAAAATGTGTGCCAAAGAATCTTTAACTTTCTTCACATGGACAATGTATGTGCTAGAGGGGTCAGAATTCACTGGACAACACTTCTTACAAATTATTTTTCAAGTTGGCAGGTAAAGAAAGTTACTTTTGTGTTAGTAAATAGTTTGAGTGCAACTGGAGACCGATTCGAGTAAGGTATATTTTATTTAATTAAAAAAGTGTTTTTTCCGGTTCTGACAAACTTTTGTTGTTCCCAAGGGATCATGATCAGCTGTTGAGTTGTTTGGTTAATGGGGAGAAGTGGTCGATTTGAAAACCTCCTGAAGTAGATAGCGTAGAACCTCACAAAGGTCTCGTTCTCGAAATGAAAAATGTCAAGGAACGGTGACTGCTTACGGTGGCTCACAGCTCGGAGACAGTTTGGGTCACGGAGACAAATTTTACTGCTTTTACTACTGTGTACTTAAGTCAACTGTCCAGCAGTTGAAAAATCCAAGTGACAGCTACGCCATCTACAGTATCTTTTCCAGGCCTTAGGAATTATTAGAAGAACCCATTTTTTCTCGGCAAAGGGAGTCGCCCCCCGGCAAGGTGGACTGATGTATGCGCAAGATGGCTGGCAGAAGCTGGATGCAAGAAGACGAAAACAGATTACAGTCGCGTGCAATTGGAGAGGCCTATGTCCAGCAGTGGACAAATATGGGCTGATGATAATTTTTGAAATAAGAACAGGAAAGATTTTTCGTCACAAAAACATGATTGGTTTAAAATTTTCGATGTAGCTCACTAGGTAGAGTTAAGAGGCATCTTCGAATGTCATATTTCAGAAAAAATATATAATACCAAAGTAAGAGTTCAAAATCTCATTATGATATAGGAAGATCCTATATTTTCATTTGATTGAATTTTTTGATCTTGAAGATGTCACCTTGCATGACTTAATGTCTAATAATAATCATTACATATACACATCAAAAGTGTCTAGGGCTCAAGAACATTTTTAGCTCGAAAAAAATCTAATTTATTTAAATCAAATCTTCTGTATTGGCCTCGTACCTAATTCCCCATGCCTGTATCAATAACTTATCACCACATTTTGAATAAATTATGAATGATTTCAGTTTTTGTAAAATATATTCTCGATTGCACTCTTGTAAAATGTACTTGATCCCTAGACACTTTTGATGTGTGTATATAGAATGTACAAAAGCGCGACTCTTAATGTTATGTTAACACATGTTATGTTATGTTAGTATACTTTAACACTATAAGGCCAAATACCTACTAGCTACCGACTGAGTAACTAGATGCGTTTCTAGCCTTGCCCTAACTAGTTTATCAGGTATAGTTAAATATAATGATCTCGGTGTCAGTAATGCAATAGTTGTAGGTAGAACAGGTTCGCGGCGGCGAGCGAGGCTTGCGTACTACACGTGCGCGTGCGCATTGTCCATGTCGTTTAGTTTAATGTACTTAGATTTTAAATACAAATTGGAACATCGTAATGTTTCATATTGCGTTTAAGAGTCCCGAACAATGGTCTTAGAAACGTTGTTGGGCTCATCAACAAATTCGACAAAAAAAAATTTTCGTCTCCATAAAAATTGATATTTTTTTGCCACAGTAAATAAAATTTTGTATGGAGATTGAATTTTGTTTTCTTTTCCTCACTTTCTCGCTTGGATCCTTTTACACTATCTACATATATAAAAATGTATTGATGTTCGTTAGTCTCGCTAAAACTCGAGAACGGCTGGACCGATTTCGCTAATTTTGGTCTTGAATTACACGTGGAAGTCCAGGGTAGGTTTAAAAGATGTATTTCTTCCAATACACGAGGTACAAATTTTTCTAAGGCAAAATAATTGTTCGCCGCGATAGCTAATAGATATACAAAACTCAAAGTCCTCGCTGACTCATTCATCAGACCGTTGGGACACAGGAGTTCTTTTTATGATGTTTGAAATGTTTTTTTTTAAATCGTCCCCTAAAGGGCGTAAAAGGGAGTGTGGAAATTTACATAGAATAGACATAGGGACAGACAGTGGGAGGCGACTGTGTTTTAATACTATTTACAGATATTAAAGCTAATAAACTATTGTTATTGTTGTTTAAAACGAGTATTATAGCGCGAAAATTAACCAAAGATAAGCATTCAGCTTGCCTTCGTTGTTTGCCCGACGTTTCGACACAGTTACATGTGTCGTGGTCGTGAGCTGACTGGAGTACGGCGGCGGTGCCGTTCACTGATTGGCTGCGAATCCAAAACTACCCTAAAAAAGTCACTACTGAACTGTGCAGCTAGAACTTAAAGTGCATAGGTGATTCTTAGCATCACTGCCTGTTCAGTTTAGATCGACATCCAAGCCAGTCTTACGAGCGTGACGTCACATTACCGAATATGGTAACTGTACCGAAAGCTTGCAGGGGCTTAAATATCAGTTCCCATGTAGAGTCGCCTGTATAAACATGTATGCACTTACTTAGTAACATAGATATGTTATGGTTTCGTGAATATGGTATTCAAGGACCGTGCTACGGTGAACTAGGTCTTATGTCAAAGTAGCAATCATTATTTTAAGAGAAATTGGCTTTGAAATGTTATGTTACTAGTACAGTCACGACTAGGTAGTATCGAATGATTCGATCCATACAATTATTATCAGACTATAAGATAAATGATTGTAGTTTTATTTAAATTGGTGAGGATTTCTTGTGAAGTGTGGAGTAAGAAATATTCACCCCTCTATGAACAAGCGTTTGACCACAATACTGCCTGATGTTAAGCAGCGATGTGATCTACGATAGAGCGCACTTGTTCATTAGGTACCTATTTAACGCAGTGACTTGGAGACATCCAGACTCTACTGACCAGGAAATACAGACTCACATTCAATGCAATTTCATATACTTGTATAGTTTGATGAGGGAGAGAGTCTATAATACAAGTGTGGAGCGTCTGCGGTTCAGTTATTCGGATAAGTGACTTGCAAGTCGGATGTCGCGGATTCGAGTCCAGCTCCTAGACATGTACTATTGGGACAAATTTTCAGAAACTATGCACACAACGAAACGCACGTACGGTAAAGTTCAACATCGTGATGAAACCCGCACACAACAAGGTGTATGAACCCTATAACGGCAATGGGCTCACTCCCTGCCACGTCGGGTTAAATACGCTATGTGATCCGTGGGCATTTGCTTAATTAACACTTGCCTCTACATACTTCGCTTTGGGATTAAACGGCGTTAAGTTTAATTCATAAGTGAGTTACTTCCATGAGTTAGGTTATGACTTTGAACAGTCGTGGAAGGTCGGCAACCTGCAACTCATAAATCTGCTGTCTGATAATAAAGTAAGCATCACTTGTAGTGTAGGTCATAGGTATTTATTTACTGTAATGACGTCACTAGGACTCTAGTCGACCTGCACAAAATAAAAAGAAGTTTATTCATAAATTACACACATCAAAAGTGTCTAGGGATCAAGTACATTTTAGAAGATTGCAATTAAGAATATATTTTACAAAAACTGAATTCATTCGTAATTTATTCAAAATGTGGTGATAAGTCAGTGAATACAGGCATGGGGAATCAGGTAGGTGACCAATCCAGAAGATTAGATTTGATTTAAATATATTAGATTTTTTAGAGCTAAAAATGTTTGTAAAAATCTTTTGATGTGTGTATTATTATTCCTTTTAAATAGCATATAATAATATCAAAGTATAACAATATGTTGATGAACATGTATTAAGATACTATACTATGCAGGAAACATACTAAGGGAAGTCAGTCTATATTTTGACAGTGTGCACTATAAAGGTTTTGGTGCGTTCAAATGGAATCTCCACCTGATTTGACGAAGTTTCGCCAGTAGCTGAGTTTTTCGTAAAAAAATATGTATGTAAGAAAATACTATAGATAACTGTAAAAAAAGAAGACTTCAACCAGTAAAATTTGACAGATTTGTTATTGTAGCAGAAATTATGAGGTGCATAAAAAATAGTCTTAGTTGAAGTCGGTTAAAAATATGAAAATATCACTTCACCGAAATCAAAATCTCACCAAGCGGCATTTAAAATGACATTTTGCGAACATCAAGAACAAAATGTCGAAACATGAACGTGCCACATTGCTTTACGAATCTACGCAATATCGCATATCGATAACAATTATTTCAACAAATTAATTACAAAATCCCAACATTACATCTCAATATGTACTCAACATTTTATTGCTTTTTCAGAATGTTGTAAAAGGTTTTAAACATAGAAAAAAAAAAGTATTTAATTACTGGACGTGTACCAATAGAACTCTTTTTCACAGAAGGCACACATACTATCGTGGATCCTGCAGGGTACAACAATGCAAACATATTTTTTTTAACTTACACTATAATATCAACATTAAATAACTGTTACTGTAGCATTAATATAAAGAAAATGTGTGAACATGTCAATAAAATTGAAAATTTTACAGCTATTCATTACGTATAATATTTTCGGATAGGAACTTAAATGTAGTTACTAATCAGAGGAGAAGCGAATTTTTAATAGAATGGTATAATATCTATACATATAAAACACAAAGTGAAAGTGTCTGTGGTCCAGTTGGTCTGATACTTGACTTGTAACCGGGAGGTCGCGTGTTCGAGTCCGGCTACTGGACGTGTACCAATAGAACTCTTTTTCAGAGCCTATATACGGAACGAAATCCGCGTACGGTGAAGGATAACATAGTTATGAAACCCGCACACCACAAGGTGTGTGAACCCTATAACGGCGATGGGCTCACCCCCTGTGACGTTGGGTTAAATACGCTTGGTGAACTGTGTGTGTGTGTGTGTCATTAGCTTATTAAGCAAGTGCCTCTGCCCACCCCGCTTTGGGAATAAAAGGCGTGAAGTGTATAAAACTCAAAGTCCTGACAGATTCATTCATCACTGACTCACCAAAGCTCAGCCCAAACTCTGGCCCCTAGAAAGCTTAAATTTTGCTCAGGGGTTCTTTTTATGAAGTTTACCTGAGATAAGAAATAATTTTTCGAAATTATTCCTCTAACGCGGTAAAAAGGGTTGTAGAAGTTTAAATAAATAGTAATAATAATAAATATTTTACAACAACACACACATTGCCTTCATCCCAGGTTAAGTAGCTAAAGCACTTGTGTTATGGAAATCAGACAACGAAATATACTTACTTAAATACTTTTTTTCTTTTCTTTTAAATACATACTTATATAAATAAAACACCCAGACACATCCAACAAGTACTTAAAAGCTCATTACCTAAATACCTGCCAGCGGTGGGAATCGAACCCACGGCCCTATAGAACAGGGGCAGACATGCTGACCACTACACCAACGGGTCCGTTTACATGAGGAAATCGTTAATTTTGAAGTTATGGTTCTAAAACCTGATGGTACATAGTATTTTTAATAGTAATACTTAACCAACGCGAATGAGATCGCGGGGCGTCCACTAGTTATAATATAATGAAATAGTATCGACGGCATCGGAATTTCTAATTTGGCCGTTTAGGAAAATCATTTGCATGGGCAAAATAATAATGGTCTCTTTGTAAACTCTGCGGAGAAAACTTTTCCAATAAACATTAAACATTTTGTATTCCTGGACTACGATTTCTAACGATTTTTTCGTTACGAAAGCTCATCTAAAAGCTATGTCAGTCGACTTTCGCCCGTCGCAACTTGGGAAACGTATTTATGTAAATAAAGCTGAAATTATCATTTCTTAGTACAAGTATTATTATTATTCTGTGTCCGTTTAGGGTGATCATCATCAACAATGGAGTTTTCGTGTTTTCTACTTTAGTGCCTTAAGGTTTTAATACACTGTGTTGCGGCGTGGTTGTGACGTTGCGATGAATGTGGAAGAGCACTTATAATTTTGTCTCTATCACGCTATGTTGTTCTTCCGCTAACTTTTTTCTTTCTTTTTTTTCAAACACAATGAACAAGCGTTTGACAACCATCCTGCCTGGTGTTAAGCAGCGATGTATTATACAAGCGAGTCTTATACAACATTGTGTTGAAGGTCCCAATATTTACACGATATACGCACGCAGTATATGTAATATTGCATGCAAAAGGACCCCGAGCAATGGTTGAACAAACGTTATTGGGCTCGTCAATTAAAACGATGAAAACAAAAATTTTTCATTTTCATCTAGTAATTTTTTTGTCCTCGGGAGATGTCATTTTGTACAAGAGTTTTTTTTCATTTCCCCACATTGTTGTCGTAGTAAAATTTGTTCATATTGACGAGCCCAACGACGTTTCTAAGACCATTGCTCGGGGTCCTTTAACGCGCAGTATATAAGTACCTAGGCGACATTAATATTATTAATGATACATCGTCTCCAAAGGTCTTAGCAGAAATACCAACTAAATGCTTGAGACAGTCCTGCTCTTTGCACCAATCCGGTGCTGCCGTAGTGTCGTAACATGGTGCATCAGAAATATTATTATTTTCTTCAATAGTTAATTGGTGGACCTACCATACGTTGTTTTGGGCGAACGGTGCCCTAATACTAATTAATCTCTTTTATTCCCGATTTAGTAAAACAACATTTGTTCATGGTAAATTTTCTATATTATTGTAACAAAAAGTTGGTTGCAACCACCTAACACCTACCTATTATACGTAAATAGCAAAACTCAAA
>SJJU01015221.1:0-13955 GCA_012932125.1 Conopomorpha cramerella
CTTTGTCTAACTCATAATCCTTTTGGGGTTTGACGTCTAATCAGAAGGAACGCCCACTTTTCTGAAAATTCAGAAGTTTACCACTTGCCAGCTTTTCAAAACTGGCCCTGACTCATCGAAGAGATAGAGGAGATCCGTGACATACTTATTTTAAGTCGGATAAGTCAATAGTTGATGCGAGAGGCTTTGGTAAACGTTCAATCTACGGCAAAAGCGACAGCCGGTTTTATTGCAACAGAAAGTCAAGAAAGCCACAAAAGTTCGCATTTTGGGAAGTGCTCATAATAGTAACCCGTCATCTGTAGGATTTCTGCGAGAGTTCGCATTTTGGGAAATGTTAGTAGTAGGAAGTGACCGTTCCTTTTGAGTAGATGTCAAATCCCAAAAGATTCATAATATTTGCTCGTAAAAGTTTTCTTTTACCGAGGAGCGTTACGAACAGATAACACAATTAGCGATTGGGGCCAACAGGTCATAGTTATGAAAATATTGTGAGTACGGGTTCTGCATAAGCAAAAGATTGTGAACTCTATTGCGGTGCATTAAATGAGAGTGAAATATCCCTATTATATTAACAATGAACCCTTAACTTCCGAATGGTTTTCCTGTTTTCAAGTCCTGGTGACAAATTTGTGTACCTGGAAAATGTTTGTGCCACACACGAAGTGTAGCTTAGTAAATTACTTTATACCCTGCTTTTGGATTTAGAGGTAATGATTTTAGTTGGTGTGAGTCCCTTATAAACCCGAGGTTGTCCCCACCACCTGCAGAGTATCCACCACTGGCGTGCACACCATAAAGGCGAAAAGACACTGCCTACCTTAGTATTTTGGCTACACGACCTACTAATAGAGTTATTGCTAGATCCTTTTTTGTTGTAGGTACTCACGGCACAGGCTAACGAAGGTCCTGTGGTTTGTGGGTGAGTTGATAGGTAGGTAGGTTTCGTAAAGAAAAGTTTCCTATACATAGGTGTCAATCCTTGGGGATTATTGCCTACCTTGTCGTAAAAGCCAGTGCACGCCACTGGTATCCACAATGGATAGCGTACTATGAAAAAAGCTGTACATTAATGTATCAAAATGTATCCCTAGTATTTGGAGTTAGCTCGGATGTTGCCGAGGTACGGCCGCACGCCGGCCGGCGAGGCGGTGACAGACACTGTCAACATCGCCGCCTACCCGCAGCAGCCAAAGCCGAGCACGTGTCGTGTGCACGTGACGCTCGGCGCGCGGGAACTCACTCTCGTGACAACAGCGACACCTGTCATCGAACAACGTTTCAAAGTCACCAGGATGAAAGGATGGAGGATCACCACGTTGCATTGTGTGAGTTGATGATATGCATTAAATGTTTGTTTTTTTTTTCACAGACTGTCTGTGCCATTGTTTGCTCACTTTTTTGTATATGATACTAGATAACCCGGTAAACGTTGTTTTGCCAATGTTAACAGTGTTTTCCTGCAATAATATGTATGTATTATACTTATAAACCTTCATCCAAAATCACTCTATCTATTGACGAGAGAAATCGTTGCGTAGTTTTAAATATCTAGGTATACATAAACAGACAGCGTGAGGTGACTTTGTTTTATACTATGTATTGTTTTTCAACTTGCTCTTGACATTATTTCATCAACATCATTATATTGATAATAACTACTTTCATGCACCCCTTTCACGCTAAGTTAATCTAGTTTAGAAGAATTTCTATTTATTTTTCTATTGGCTGTATTAAATGTTTGTACCGAATATAATGGCACACGTCATCACGGTAGGTACATTCAACTTTGTCGAAATCTCGAGCTAAATACAAATGCAAAAAAACTCGAGGTGTTTTTCTTATAAACGTGCTTTTCTGCCCGGTAGGTACAAATACTGAATACAATGTCAGTGTTTTATAGCGCGTTATACTAAAAAAATACTTTGTTTTTTTTTTGCTGATACGCATTGAAAATTATGCCACACAACCACTTATGTCTATTCATCATAATTTTCAAGCCATCTACGTCACGCTACATGCGGCCGAATTCTCAAACGCATTATTAAGTTATGAATTATAATGACCTACTTTACACTTGAAATGAGTTTCATAAGGAGATTGAGATGCTCATAATTTTAATGCATCGGCGTTGCTTGTAATTGAAAAGTTGGCGTATGTTTTGATTTTTCTATGCGTCGTCTTGTTAATACTTTTTTTACTCAAACAGAGATAAACATACAATACAGCCAAATGAACTAACTTAAACCATATACTAATAGCCCGTAAGATGTTTATCATGAAACCAATTTCGAAATATCTTCTTTACAACAAAAAAAATATAATTGGCAAAATCGGTTCATAAACGACGAAATTATCCGCGAACAAACATAAAAAAATACGTATCGAATTGAGTAAGACATGTTTTTTTTTAAATTATTTACAAATGATTTGATGACACGCTTCTATACAAACATAATATAATTCATAAGAAAAAATATGACATTATTGTATTGTTACATTAGGGTTTGTGGTCCAGTTGGTCGGATACTTGACTTGTAACCGGGAGGTCGCTGGTTTGAGTCCGGCTACTGGACGTGTACCAATGGGACTCTTTTCAGAACCTATGTACGCAAGGCAACGCTCGTGCGGTGAGGGACAACATCGTGACGAAACCCGCACACCACAAGGCGTGTGAACCATATAACGTCGATGGTCTCACCCTCCGTCACATTGGGTTAAATACGCTTGGCGAATCGTGGGTGGAAAATTTGCTTTAGCAAGTGCCTCTGCCTACCCTGCTTTGGGATTAAAAATCGTGAAGTGGATATAAATATTTTTTATGTATTGTAAAGTGGTTAAATAGGTACTTCTGGTAGAGACTCATTAAGAAAAATAACTATCACGCTGTGTATTAACACAGAATATATATTCCAGCTGGAAAGGCCACAAGCTAATGGCCACGGACAGCTTCTTGAGGAACCCAACAGGAACTACGAGTTTTCATTTGAGTACCTCGTCAGTAAGGACAACCTGAAGTGGATCACGCTGCAGACTGAACATGCCACATTCATCAGTGTTTCCTTGCAGGTATGTCATGTGTACCTTATACATAAACTCTGCTTTAAAATTGTTGTCTCTCTCCAGAAATGAACTCTACGTCCCTGACGCCACAACTAATGATAATGTCACCATTACCACACAAACCACTGCGATCTCCTGTTTTGTTGACGAGGAGGATCCTCGTGGACACCCCGCCGCTATGGGGACGGCGACTGGGTAATGTCGGACTTCTACTGAATAACCCCCCGCCCCCCTCTCCGTACATGGACCCCACGATCCTGACGCCACAACGATCGATAAATGGATAATGTCACCATTTAATTTCTCATCTCAACCACAACACCACTGCGATCTCCAACCTTTTGTTTTGTTGACGAGGAGGAAACTCATGGACACCTCGCCGCTATGAGGACGGCAGCGACGGGGTAGTGTCAGACTTCTACTGGAGTCCAATTCCTTCTAACACTCTACTAAAAGGACTCTAATGTCCTACACTCCGACTCCGGTCTCCACTCTGTAAAAGTAAATCATAAATGTGTAAGATGATTGTAATTATTCAATTAATAGATCGATTATTTTTTCATTTCGTGGCATTGAAACCTGCTGAAATGTCCCTAATCAGTACGGTCTACAGAAATACCAATGGAGTCATCCATATGTAGTGGCTAAGAAGGAATTTGGGAATAACTCTTTATAAAATACTAGCCGACGCGGCAAACGTTGATTTGCCAATGTACATTATTAACAATGATTTCTCCTATTACATGCATGTATTACACATGTACCTTCCTCAAGGATCACTATATCTACTAAAGAAAACCGCATCAAAATCCGTTGCATAGTTTTAAAAATAAAAGCATACATAGGGCAGACAACGAGAGGCGACTTTTCTTTATACTATGTATTGATAACCAAGAACCCTTTACTTCCACCAGTCCATAGTTGAAGAGCTGATGCGTCAGAAGCGCGGCATCGGCGTACCGTTGCCGCGCTGCCGTCTGACGTCGGCGGTGACGTACTTACGCCGCGACGGCTCCAGTCAGATCATCACGCCGTCCTCATCCAGCGACACGCTTAGCTCTAATGTGAGTTGGTTATTATAACCTCTTTTTCGTTATACCCCGGTTCAAAAAAGGGGCGAAGTTTATTTTATTTTTTTGTTATATATACGTATAGTCTGTCGTTAGAAATTAAAGTACATTTTTATTTAGATTGTAACAACTCCTTTTTGATGTTTTAGTGAAACAGGAAGTGTCATAAAAATATATGGAATACTTTCTTGGCCGATTCTACGTACAGGTAGATAAGACAGTTATAATTTAAATTAGTACACGCGTTCTCCGAAACAGTAGTCATCACCCAAGAACGGCGACAGCTTCATCACATCCCCACGCAATACCCCCACGCATTACCTAAGGCACTGTATAGCGGTTGAGGTCTGACTATACTCGTACCTATAGTCTGTTCATTATCTCCGGAGAATGTATGTAAAGCAACAAAAAAATTGGTTATACATAGTGTAAACGTTTCTGCGGCTCTGTTTAAGAGAGGTAAAATCACTGTTGTTATTTTGTCTGTTCCAATTTCATAGACTGCCTGCATTTTTAGTAATATTCCTCAATTTTGCTTTAGTCGTTTGATATTATGAACATGGCGTCGCCCTCGCACTGCATTAAAAAGTTGAACAATCACTGAAAGTGTGTTTACAAAAATTCTCTCAGTGAAATGAACATATTATAGTTAGGTAGAGTAAATTGACAGTTCAAAAACTTTGAAAACCGCTGATTTGTTGTTTACATAATTTCTCCAGAGATAATGAATAGGCTATAGTTACGGTTCGTTTAAAACAACGTTCTTTTTAATGTTATGCTTTTTAATAATAATTAATGTTTGTGGCAACACAGGTTACATCGAATTTCGTATTTTCTTAGTAATGTTATGTGTTTCAGAATGACACCGTCGCCTCGTCGAACAATCGGGAGACATTTTCCGTTCAAAAGTTGACGGAAAAGTTCGCGTCCGTCGCGTTCAAGAGCGGCAAAGACTGCGTCGAAAACAATGCCTTCGAAGCGATCGGTGACGAGGAACTGTGAACCATATTTACAGGTGAAATAGATCTATATTTGCATATAACGCGAATGACACTTGAAAAATATTGATTGATTTCCTTTTCGAAACAAAATATAAACGCACCACGTTTCTGTTGAATATAATCCTTTCTACTGATATTCCTATTAGTGTCTTCTTGTTTTTTTTTTTACATTATTTTCATTACTTTATCTAATAAGGTCAGTACAACCAATATTGACTGTTGTCTGTACTTCTGTCAGAAAATGTATCAATCAATCAATCATTATTGTATGTGTCATTACTAAGTCGACAGAATTATATTATAAGTCGCGAATAATATATATGTAGAGATACCTATATAATCTATCATCATAGTTCCAAAGACTTGTATCCTAATATTATGAAAAAATATTAATTACATAATATAACTGTCAAACCCGCATACGCTATGTCAAATTTACTATATACCTACCTACTAGTTAATAATATATTAAATAAAAGAATGTGATTCTTTTATTGCTAATCGAATTTCTTTGTATAATATTAATGATAAGTTAAGTATAATGGAATGATCATTTAAAATGGCCTGTATTTTTGGTGTAGGTTTTTATATAACTGGCTTACCTACTCATTGATATGTAGCTTTTATTATTTCCCACTTCATAATCCCAATTTTTCTGTTCCCTTTAAACGTGAAACACAAAGGACATATGAGTTAAACGTAAAGTTTTCTAGTTTTTGAACATCGATTGACGGTAGTCGTTGGAATTTAAGTCCACATTGGACCTTTTTTTTTTAAAATAAACCCCTGGCCACTTTTGTCTGTCAGATTCTGGAAGAAAAATATCATCATAAGAGTCTACAATGGTGAACCCTTTTGTAACAGACAAGTACTGTTACAAAACAATTTTGATAATGGAGAAAATTTCATTGTTTTGTAAGAAGTGTTTGATATTAATGACAGAAGTAGTATGTATTAAAGTATCATACAATCAAATTTTGTCATATTAAGATACTTTTTCTGAAAAAAAAAAATGAACTGTCAGAAATTGAGGTAAACGAAAGAGGACTCGCTCTTTTGTGGGTTTTTTTTAAAGAACACCTCCATTACCCATTGTTAGGCAATTTGCGGCAACAGAGTCTATATGTAATATTAGAGCATAACGGTAACAGCTTCAAACGTCAAAGTTAATTATTATTTATTTTCCGCCATCTTTTAGCGCTAGTTTTCTGTACTTTACTCAAAAGGAAACGAAAGCCTTCTAATTTATAACGTCTTCTTACATGCCTACATCAAGTACCTAATATTAAATATCTTATACACTGTATATGCTGTATGTATAGTACTTATATTGTAAATAATTATTGTATTGTAATAATCATTTTATCATGTTATATCATACATACTTGTAAGAAGCAGTTTTACGAAAAAATATTTTACTTTTTCTAAATTTCCAAATAGCTACAGTGAAAATCGACCACCAGAATATATTGAGTTTCAGTACATATAACTATTGTATACTCTTTATTAATCAAGATTAGATAGTTTAGAACAAACATGAAAAAGAACGATTTATGACAAACTCATCACAGGTAACCGATGAACAAGTGTGCTCCATTGTAGACCACATCGCTGTTTAACATCAGACAGGTTGGTGGTCAAACGCTTGTACAGTGTTTAAAAAAAACCAAAAAGCCCTGTCAGTATTGATTGTCAAGTCTCCAAAATATATGCAGGTGACATCTGTCAAAAGGGAATAGTTAGATTCGCCAGGGTATAATGACAATCCAATCATGGCACGGTACTGCGATATACTTATTTGATTGGTGGACATTGTTGAAACGGAATGAAACGACACGACACGAATTATCGTTTTTTTAGTGTTTGAATTGATTGTGCTTTTGAACAAAAAACTCTTTTCATATACAAAATAGAATTTGTGAGTCTTCCGGATTAGTTAGATAATTTAAATGTCAATATTATGGTGAAGATATTTAAAAAAATAGACCATGTGTATTGATCTAGTTTTTTGCTCATTTTTCTTTGAAGTAACGGGACAAAAAGACATACAGCAAAGTAGAGAACGTAAAAAGTTATGTGGCAAAGTCCAGTATGTAATATTTCTTAGATAAGTTAGTATTTACCTATTATATGATACATTATAATTATACACGTTTAGGTAGTTTTTTTGTAAATACTTATTTTTACATTTTTTCTATTTCTTCAACTAAATTCCTTGAAAGATCTTCCTAAAGCATTTCACAATGGATTAACGTAAATAACTGTTTATATAAAAAAGTATTTATCTCAAAACATAGTCTAATAACATGCACTTATTATTTCCTGTATTGGAGTCCATTTTGCAATTTATTCGTCCAATATTGTTAAACAGACTGATGCATATTTAAATTCGACATATCTACGACATATTATTCAAACATATTTAGGGTTTTTTGCGACATTTTAGTCTTATTCTATTGTACCTACTGTTTTTAATTTACTTAAACAAGCTCTCATCTGGTTCCAGTTTCTATGTTAATGTTTCCAGCAATCTATGAAGTTAAGGCAACGTCTATAATCTCATGATCTATTTAGTCTAACTTTTCTTATTACTTTAGATAACAAACTTTAACCCTTCAGAGCAGAAACTGGATAATATGTTTATTTCTGAATTGAAATCTATGATTGAATTCTGATTCGTGTATTTTTCGACACCCGGCGTGCCGTTCAACGAAGTCGCACAAAAAGTTGTACCGATAGCCGGCACTGCTTTAGCAATTAATCTCAGTCCAGATATTTTAAAAATGCATTTTTGTCCATTTAAAAAGTGATATTCGTTTATGGAAGCACAAGTTTTTCGTAAAATATTGTTTTAATCTTTGCTTAAATAAATGGGACTCAATAAACACTTACTAAGCACAAAAATTTTCGTATAAAAATTATGGGGTTTATCGACGGCAATAGGGAGACTTTTCCGTGGCGATTATTTGACATATTTACAGTCCTATTAACGTCATATGTGACATTGACAGAAGTAGGATCGATAACTGTCATGTAAACGTCAGGGAGAATTCGCAGTTGTCAAATTGTATCAAATGGGGTTATTATGTTGATAGATATTCTTCATAGATGTGCCTAAGAGTCATAAAAATAGAAAGTAATTCTTTTTATTTCAATGTAATATATATAAGATTCTACTTTATTTTTATTTTTTTTTGCCAGCACATGCATTACCTATTATATAAGTAACTAACCGATCTGTTTTGTACATTAATCTAATTGTAGATAGGAAATTTGCTATTTTATTTGTTACAAATTTAACTTATTTACATTTAATTTTCGTATTTGCCCCACCTTGTTGAAACTTTTGGCCTGTCGCAAATTTTATACGGGATTTTATATTCGACAAGTGTTTGGCTATTAGCTCTTATACTGAAAATGTGTATAGAAAAATATAATTGTATAATAAAATATAGTCATGAGCACACACATTACCGGTTACTCGTAAATATATCATTTAGTATTTCGATTTCAGAACAAAAAGAAAAGACAGATTATTATTTTGACACTTTTTTTACCTTACTAATTTATTTAATATTGCAAGATTATTTGAGGATTAGACTTAGTTAATGTTTTGAGGGGTAGGTACAGTCAAGGACGATACACTTTTTAAAAAGTACCGAAGTGTTGCGCTTTGCCATACCTTGACTGCACTTAGTGCTTCGATTTAATTAATTTCCACGGGACCATTAAATTTTAAATCTACCTAACCCTAATTGATTTCAACTAGCTTAAACGTAAAATAATCTCAAATAATGCGTTTCTAACTTATCCTAGTTTGTACGTCTAGCATAGATATACAGAACCCTCAAATAAATAATGCATATCGCCTTTTGAAAAGGAAATCGGCATAATTCCGTTTTGTAAAGCTCTATCTCTGTCACACACCTACCTATGTGCCATTTGCCAGCATTGCACACTGTACATTGCGAATACACATTTCCAAAGCGGGGTAAGCAGAAGAATTTGCTAAGCAAATAACCAAGCGTTGACCCAACGTGACAGGGGCGTAAGCCCATAATGATACCACAATAAAAATGTAGAAAATTACAATAGAACAAAATTACAATTGTTCGGTGTTTGTCCATTTTCTGCTTTTGCCCACTAAGTGAACCTCGTGTAATTTGCAGAGATTAGCCCGCATTCAGGAAGTCGTTAATATTTGTTCGTACTTATCCCCTTTCGGAGTTGCCCCCTTGTTTGATTTCCAACTTTTATGTAAAACATTTTAACCCAAGATCCAAAAGTTTTTCTACGTATGAAGGTACTAACTGAACAAACAGGAGGTTATCAAATAAATTGTATGGCCTTAGGTACAGTTTGTGCAAATATTAAAAATCAAACAAGGGGGCAAACTCCGAAAGGGGGCAAAGTAATAGCAAATATTAAGATTACCTAAAAGAAGACTAATCTCTACAAATTTACACGAGGTTCACGCTTAGTGGGCAAAAGCAGAGAGGGGACAAACACCGAACATATCGAGCTCTTGTTAACCGAACTGTAGTACCTATCAGTCGGCGGCTCAAAAACAAGAGTGCCCATCATGCAGTCAACCATCGTGCTGAAGTCGACTGTCGGCAGTTGAAGCCAGCAACTCGCTTTGGAATAGCACCTTTACTTTCCAAGCATGTAAATAATTGTACTATAAGACATTTCCTATAAATATATGTGTAGATTTTGTTATTTGCGTTTTCAAAGGGTCGAATCTTTTTAATACAATTTATAGCTGCTTGTTCTCACTCAAACGTTTACCAGCCGAAAGAATAAACTAGTTATACCAGGCCCCATACTATGACGTCTTATAGTAACATTTTTTACGCTGTGTGACAGTGATAGAGCTATACCACTTATCTAGCGTCGTCCCTGTCACATAACCTTAACAATATATCTTTAAGTTGTCATGGTACGAGGTCTGAATGAAATTTGACTTTTCGTAATAAGTCCGAAATTGTGTATAAACTGCAGTAACATATCCTAACTAAAATGGCCTCAATAAGGATGACCATAAAAGTAGATAAAGCAACTTTGTGTGTAAATTTTTACAAATATATATAATGAATATTACGATTGATGAGGTACCGTTAATTAAGCACAGTGTGAAAGAATATTGGTTTGTTTTTAACATTACAACAGTCGTGAGTGTATAAGAGGCCATTTACATTAGAAGAGTTCCTCGTATGCACGACAGGCGAGATCGCCAGACGAGTCTCGCCTTACTAGGTTTACACTAGAGATAGTGTCAAAAACGCACCTGCGATAATCCCGCCTTCCAAAACACAACAGTTTTCTGTGTCGATAGAGTTCACTGTTCCAGTTTCTCGAACAAACGAGCATATTTCCTCGGCTTTCGAGTGCGATACTCGTACGTATTGTTTAAAAGTGTCGAGTTTTCTCTCGCCTTTCGAGTCTCGCCCGTTGGAGTCGAGAATCTCTTAGTGTCTAAATGGCTCTTAAAAGTAATAAATTATGTATGTGTAGTTCTGAAAATAGAAATATTGAATACTTTATGACTTTATTCTTCGCTATTTTATTGTCTTTAAAAAACAGCTTGTTTTACTCGGCTAGCTCTCCTTGATTTCGAGATATATTTAGATGTGTTATGTACACAAAATTATGTGTGATGCTTACGACAACGAGATGTCCCAATTAAAGGTTTAGGCAGAGATACTATCATTGATAACAGCCCGCATAAGGCACCCTTCACCTGCTTACGGTCTACACACCTTTCAATATGCACGTTTCCTCACGGTGTCGTCTTTACAGGTATCTTTTGGTCCCAAGTCAGCTTTAGGCACCTTTAGATATTTTTTTTCAAAACATACCTATAATCTCAAGTCTTGAAAGGATCTCTTTTTAACCGACTTCAAACATTTTTTTGACGTGACAACGTTTAGTAACTCGATACTACGGGCTGCATGCACGAAAAAGATGACGTCATTGTCCCGTTCCGCAAGCGAGAGCGCGGCACGAACGAGAGAGAGAGACATGATAACTCCTTCTATATTTATTATGCTACCGTATGTTTGACGTTGTCACGTCAAACTACCGTCCGTAAACTGGCTTTACAGACAATTTTTTTATTCGCAGGATAAACTCTCAAATAAGTACGTTTGAATATAATAGTAGTATTATGTACAGGGAGGGACATTACTTCACACTGTGCCAAAGCATGAACTAAGTTTTACTATATTTTAAACATAAAATATTTTTCTCTAAAAGATTTATCTTAATGTCTGATGAAACGTTACTTATATAAGAAGCCATAAAACTTTAAAGATTTGTGTGACTAACATGATCTTTCTTTGCCATTTTATTTAGTTGTGAAATTATTAAAATTGCTTATATTTTTTTAAAGTTTTCTACATTATACTATGCATAATATACTTTACTTATTATTTCTTGATGGATATTGTATAAAATAAAGATATTATGAAAATAATTAAGAGTTTTCATTAATTGTGCGTGTTACGTATACCTACCTGTACCTATAATAGTAAATGTTAGCAGCAAGTAGGTACAAAATAGTTTTCATGTGCACTGCTGGACATAGGTGCAGAATGGATTTGATTGAGTCAAATCTTGAAGTACAATTTTTTACTCTTATTTATTAAGGCGCTGTTAAACAAGGGACCAGCTGGCAATAAATGTTTGTATTGTATGTACTGTTTTGTCTAGTATGTTTGAGTGAACTACTTAGCTACGACTATGTAGAAACGTAGTTACATATTTAAAAGTGTATTTTGTATATGTCTAGGGCTATTAGAACCCATTCAGTAACACCACAAATGAAACCCGCATATAATATAACAGCTAGTTTATTAAAGTAGATTAAAACATAAATACTTTACAATTTATTGTTGGTTCAATAGTTTTTCTCCCAGTTCTCCCTCTCCTCGCGTTCCTTCTTGACTTGTTCGACAACCGGTGTGAGGTAGAGTTTGTCTTCCTCGAGTTTGGTCCACTCCTCCTTGGGCAGAATGTTCTTCTGGATGGAGAGCTGTACGGCACGGACGATGCGGAAGTTGCGCTCGTCGACCACATGCTCTGGCAGACGGCGGAGAGCCTCGGTCACATCTTCAGTCTCGCGCAGGCAGTCGTCTCTCATCAGACCTAAAAATGTCAATACATAACAAAAAATAAAGTCTCCTGCTGTCTGTCCCTATGTATGCTATGGTATAGATTTTGATGCGGTTTTCTTCAGTAAATAGAGTGATTCTTGAGGAATGTTTATATTTAGTACATGCATAATAGCAGGGAACCACTGTTAATAATGTATATGCAAAACAATGTTTGCCAGGTCATTAAGTTATAAAATAAATATAAATGTTGATTGGTGACTTGTGCTATCTATTGAGGTTTAAAAACAACTGCAAAAATTTCTAAAATTCCATGGCTGCAGTATGCAACTTCAATTCATGAATAAACTTTGACTTTCTCCATTTTTAGTAAAGCAGGTACCTCAAATTCTGCCTACGATTGCCCAGGTAATAGCAACACAAACCAAAACAATCAGAATGTTTCATCCACACATGAGATGCAACAGAAAAAAGAAGAAAGAAGTATAAAAGCTACAATTTTATACTAATTAATGGGCAAAGCAAAAGCTTCAAGTATGTGAAAATTTGTCTCTTAAGTCTATTTTTTACATTTTCTCACCTCTAATCTTATGAGATTTTACAGTGCAAGTAGGATTGGTTTCACTATCAAAAACAGAACAACCAACAAAGCATGCATTGCCTTTGGGTGAGGGATGAGCTAAGCAGATACCAGGGACATTGCAGACTGACTAGAGTACTTAGGAATCCCAATGTTGTTAAGAGGTAAGTAACAACAAAAAATTTAACATACATACACTTCATGCCTGTCTCCCAGAGGGGTAGGCAGAGACTACAGATCTCCATTTGTCACGGTTCTGACATACTTATATCCTTTCGCTTCATCTGCATTCATATATCTTTTCATACATGACCTTCGGTTTCGAAAAATTTAAGTTAAAACCAATTACATCTAATATTATCTAATTAACATACATACTTTACTATTACGGGGCTAAATATTCATGTGCATGTTTTTACCACTTTTTTCCTTTTCATGCACATAATTCTCTAAAATCCTCCTTTCTGACCTACACTTGAAACAAAATTTGTTAGATGTCACCATTTTCTGAGTAGGTACCACCTCATAATGTTGTCGTAATCAAAATTTAACAACGAAGAAGAAGGTGCAAGATCATCTCAACAAATCAAAATAAGTGAAATCTATATAGCTTTAGTTGTATGACCATATTGATAACAATGTGGTCAATAAAATGTAATGTTAAATCCCTTCAAACAGTGTCTGCATATGGGTGACATAAAATAAAGCTGAAACTTATTGATGATTTTATATGATTTTTAAGGTTATATTAAAAACAACAAATATTTGTTTATATGAACAATTGTTTTTTTTTTCTTCAATTTATATTATGCATTGACACTTACCGTATTTGTTGAAACCTGCAGCATTGTAAGCCCACTGCTTCAAACTGCTTCCTGAAGGCATAAAATAAGAGATCAATTATGTAACAAATACTTGTTTATGTTCTGTTCAAATTAATTATTATTGATAGAAAATTAGAACATACCGGAACGCAGCACAGAGGTGAGTCTTAATGCCATTTTTAGAGTAAGTATCTAATGCTGGAAACGTTTACAAATCGGGAATATTTCCCTTGTTTCTCTTTTCTCTAGTCGCTCCGTCCGAGAAAAATCGTGAAATTCAGAATGACAGCCAGCCAACACTG
>SJJU01015224.1:0-10530 GCA_012932125.1 Conopomorpha cramerella
AAGGTAAATGATCATCAGGAATTAAATTATAAAATCAAATGGTTGAAGTGCTTTTTGAGATTTCTCATCCATCACTCACACATCTGAATATTCAGGCTGAAACGATTATTGAAGTAGTGCTTCATATATCGATAAATTCACTTATCGATATTATTATTACGTGTTTATATATTACTCAAGAAGAAACATTTATCATTGTATTTTAAATAAAAAAAACTTGAATATTCTATTTTAACCCTTAACTGCATAATTTTTTTGTCTGAACAAAACCTATCCTTCTTAAATTATGTGGCCTGCGTCATTGAAAAAAAATTAAAAGTGGTCTAAAGGTCATTCGTATTAGTTGTACCTTTGACAATAATTTAGAATGAACAATCTGTAGACGGGACGGCTAGAAAAAAAATTCGAGGAAAATTATACTGATGTAGTATTACATCACTATGCAGCTAAGGGTTAAACCAAATCGTATTATCTGCCCAAATTAAGATGCTAAATTGTGCCTCGATTATACAACATTTTTGCCAATTGGGAAGAATGGAATACAAATTCTATCTATTGGGATTGCCCGTTGGGATAGATGGAACAACTCCTTCCAACCACATTTAGCAGCGGCGTGCACAAAATACACTGCCTACCTTAGTATTTTAGTAGTCAATATGGGCATTCAGCTACAAGTTGCTAGCTCATATCCTGAATAAACCTACATCTTCAGAGCCCATAGTCGTCACCCACGACATGCCAGGAAAACAGGCAGCTGATGCATTTACGTGAGAAATAGAATCTCCAGAATAAAACAATGTAAATTACTACCTACCTAGACAGTACAAAAACTTTTTTGTAGACATAATAAAAAAAATCACTACCCAACAAGGATTTAGTGTCAATAAATTTTTAAAAGCGGCAATTAATTTTTATGACTCCATCAAAATTAACATAAAAAAAACAAACGAGGTCGATCACTTTTAGACTATTTTGTCGTTTATGTGTCACATAAATCCATACATCTATCTATATATATATATATAAAAATGAATTGATGTTCGTTAGTCTCGCTAAAACTCGAGAACGGTTGGACCGATTTGGCTAATTTTGGTCTTGAATTACACGTGGAAGTCCAGGGAAGGTTTAAAAGGTGTATTTCTTCCAATATACGAGGTACAAATCTACCTACGGCAAAACAAATGTTTGCCGGGACAACTAGTAGTATAAAAAAATGATTTGTAGCATTAAGTTCGCCTTTGTACAATTCATTGATACAGGCATAGGGAATTAGGTAGGAGACCAATCCAGAAGATTTGATTTGATCTCAATTAGATTTTTTTTAGAGCTAAATGTTCTTGATCCCTAGACACTTTTGATGTGTGTAGGTATTATCTTTTTTAACCAAATTGCCAGGCCCGTTGGTGTAGTGGTCAACATGTCTGCCTCTATTCCGTAGGGTCGTGGGTTCGGTTCCCAACGCCGACACGTACTTAGGTGATGAGCTTTTAAGTACTTGTTGCATGTGTCTAGGTGTTTATTTACATAAGTATAGGTATTTAAAAGAAAAAAAAATTAAGTAGGTATATTTCGTTGTCTGAATTCCATAACACAAGTGCTTTAGCTACTTAACATGGGATGAAGTCAATGTGTGTGTTGTTGTAAAAATATTTATTTATATTAATAACGCCTAAACTGCACTACCGGACTACGATTGTAGATTTATATAATTATGTTTCTGTTTTCGGCTTCACGCATCCAGCATCTTGTGAAACTAAAAGTGGCGTGAAAAGTACTCGAAACCGGAGGTCATGTATGAAAAGATGTATGAATGTAGATGAAGCGAAAGGCGTATGTCAGGACCGTGACAAATGGAGACCTGTAGTATCTTCCTACCCCTCTGGGAGACAGGCGTGAAGTGTATGTATGTATGTATGTGAAACTAAAAGCAAACTGTTATATGACTGAACGCGGTCATGAAGTCACAACAATAGACTGCCGACCCACGTAATTTTGGCAAGTGAACTGGCGAAAAAAAAATGTGGTCCAGCACAACATACTCTGTGCTATGAACACGCGCAATTTGGCTTCTATCCAACAGAATATTGTGCTCTGTAAAAAAGAAGTTAAAAAGTTCATTACGATTGAACTTTTCCTACCTAATGTTTGCATGAGGAGCGTTACAATTTCTGCTATTTTCTCAACTCTAGTTAAGAATATGTTACTCAATAACACAGTTCAGTTTCACGCTGGTTAAGATAGCTTGTACAGTGATGGGTAACTTGAAACTTAAGTTTCACTGTAACCCGTGTTACCTGGTCGGAAACTGCCAAAGTTTTTAGTGCAAATGTGAATCGGGGATCTTAAATATGATCCCGCTGGCTAATAGCAAAAGTTTTGTGTGACTTGCATAGGGTTATGTTCCTTTCTGTCACTCGCTTTCCGCTGTCTGTCCCTATGTATGCTTAGATCTTTCAAACTGTGCAACGAATTTTCATGCGGTTTTCTTTAATAGATATAGTTAAACACATATAAACAATATGAATAATGTAATAAAAAAAATTACACTTCACGCCTTTTAATCACAAAGCGGGGTAGGCAGAGGCACTTGCTAAAGCAAATTCCCACGGTTCACCAAGCGTATTTACACCCAACGTGACAGGGGGTAAGACCATCGCCGTTATCGGGTTCACACACCTTGTGGTGTGCGGGTTTCATCACGATGCTGTCCTTCACCGTGCGAGCATTGTGTTGCGTACATAGGCTCTGAAAAAGAGTCCCATTGGTACACGTCCAGTAGCGGGGACCTCCCGGTTACAAGTCAAGGATCCGACCAACTGGACCACAGACGCTCACAATACAACAATATGAATAATGTATTTAGGGAAAATAATGTTTGTCGGGTCAGCTAGTATAATTGTAAATTTATTCTATTTAGTATACCTAGAAAAATATGAACCGGAGTGGAAACAGGTAGCTCAACACCGAGAGGAGTGGAGGATCAGAGGGAGGCCTTTGCCCAGCAGTGGGACACAAAAACGGGCTAAAAAAAAGTATACTAGGGCGTCCACTAGTTATATAACAATGAAGATTCAGTTGACAGCATTTGTAATAGCGTTTCATGTAAGAATGGTTTATACTGCGTGTAAAAGGACCCCCGGGCAATGACCTTAGAAACATTGTTGGGCTCATAAACTTTTATTATGGCGACAATGCGGGGAAACGCGAAAAAAAACTATTTCGTCTCAATACAAAGTAGATAAATGTTTGACTCGGGAGATGACATTTTGTATGGGGATAGAATTTTTTTTAAAGTGGATCTTTCATTACGTCATCTCAAACTTTTTCGTCTGTGTGTTGCATGTCGCGTGACGGTCGACCGCGGAGTAGGGATAAAGTGAAAGGCGCAATGTAAAAAAAAAGTTTCACCTTTAACGTGGTTTCGTAAAACCACCTAACTTTTTTTCATTTCCCTACATTGTTGTTATAATAAAAGTTTTTCATATTGACGAGCCTCACAACGTATCTAAAACCTTCTTAGGTCCTTCTTAGCTCGGGGTCGTTTTACACTATACAGGTTGGTCAAATCGGTCAGTATGGGAATGTCTGAAACTGTAACACATATGACGATTTGTTCTTAGGAACCATGTCACCGATTTTTATAAGATGAAAAACTGCATTCATACATTTAAAAAATAACCTGTACTCAGCACGGGAATCGAACCCGGTTGTTTTGAGAGAAAAAAACTGACACAATTTCTATTTAGAGATCGATTCCATAGGTAAATGTTTCTATGAAACATAATGTCTAAAATTAATACAATGCATTGTTTTCACATACTTTCATTTATTTTAGTAGGTGTTGGATGTGGCCACTGTTTTTTTAATACAATATTAGAACTTTTTTTTAATGGAAGTACGCAGTTTTTCTTGTTATTAAAATGGATGACATGGTTCCTAAGAACATAACTTCTTATGTCTTATAGTTTCATACTTTCCCATACTGACCGATTTGAATGAGCCACTCTGTATATGGATAATTCAGTAGAGAAATACTGACAACTTGTGCTAAGCCGGGGCGGATCTCTCTCTAGTTCATATTAAATTAGAAGAAAGTAAGGGATATTGGTAATTAAGGGCAGTCCCGAAAACCCTTTTTGCTCTATCATTATCCCTTTGCATTTACTTTGATGCGGTGTCACGTGTTTATATGCAGTGCCACAAAGATCTTATGGCGTGGGGCAAAGAATTTCAACGACCAATTAAAGCCCATAAAGCCTTCCATTAGCATCATCGACGTCCATTGCTGGACGATGGCCTCCCCTAAAAAATTCCATGATCATTTGGGGGAAAATGCCAATAATCTCCACGCTTGGCAGGCGGGTTGGCTATCGCAGTTGGGTTGTGGTATAACCCACAGAGAGCGCGGCAGAGAGCGCATTAAATAATTTAATTTACACGTGTTTTCATGCGATGGCCAAGTCAATATCTACTATATAAAAATAAGTCGGGTTTTCCTCCCTGACGCTATAACTCCAGAACGCACGAACCGATTTCCACGGTTTTGCATCCGTTGAAAGGTCTCGGGCTCCGTGAGGTTTATAGCAAAGAAAATTCAGGAAAAAATTCAACAGAAAAGCGGGTAAACAAAACGAACCCATCTGGTGGCAAAACGGAGTTCTCCGGGTTTGCTAGTACTTATATAAAACATTAGCGATTTTTAATGTTGATATGCGTCACTATAAGATGCTGTTAATTATTACGTAACAACTTAATGCTTCGAGTACGGAGATTCCAGACACAATTGATTTTCAATTGCTATGGACCACGATCGTGGTCTTACGGACTGGACGTATTAAGACAGAAAGTCGCTTAAGTAGAGACTGAATAAATTAATAATTGACTTGGTATTACATGGATCACACAACTTTTTACCGTAGAACAACTTAGTTGCGAGACTTGGTTTTTTTTATAAGTATTGTTTTTGATGGGATCTCGTTTCTTTTTGTATTTTGTAGACAGTTCTATTTTGTATGCTTTGTCCGTAGATAGGTAATCCATCCCTTTGTTCGCATGACGGGAATACCCATTTTTTGCTCAATTTTGCAGCGGCACTACCGTGTGCCTATATTTATATGGGATAACAAAGTTATTTAAGTAAGTAGTTAAATATTTTATAAAACTGGACCGAAATTTAAAAATTAGGCTAGGAAGTGGGTAGATGAAGTTTATTTATTGCAGAATGTAAAGTTTACAGCAACGTCTTTTCGAGATAGAAATAGTTCAAGTTTAATGGTAATTAAATAACGGTATGCGAATTAAGTTTCTAATTTACCTTCTCTTCCCTTCAAGACGCCAGTGCCTCGAATCTATGACAAGTTTAGTATCAAACGGACCGTAGAATGAATTACTCCATCAAGTTGATGTGGAGCATTTGTTCGAGACGACGTTGAACAAACAGATTAAATGGATTTTGTCACCAAATGAGAGTCTATTTTAAACTTATCTCTGATGTAAACACGAATTAATTAAATCCTTATAATATAAAACTCAAAGTCCTGAATGATTGATTCATCACTGACTTTTTTATGATGTTTACGTAAAATAGGAAAGGATTTTTCAAAAGTAATTTCATAAAGGGGTTACAACCTGGACAGAGAAAAACGTTTAATATTTTAAATGGACATGGATACCGAAACTGCAGGAATGAAATCGGCGTCTAGCGTTAAAAGAGTAATTGAAATAATATTAAGACAACATTAAATAAAAATAAATAAATACACTTCACGCTTTTTAATCCCAAAGCGGGGTAGGCAGTCGCACTTGCTTAATAAGCAAATGCCCACGGTTCACGCGCGCGTATTTAACCCAACGTGACAGGGGGTGAGCCCATTGCCGTTATAGGGTTCACACACCTTGTGGTGTGCGGGTTTCATCACGATGTTGTCCTTCACCGTACGAGCGTTGCGTTGCGTACATAGGCTCTGAAAAAGAGTCCTATTGGTACACGTCCAGTAGCCGGAATCGAACCCTCGACCTTCCGGTTACAAGTCAAGTATCCGACCAACTGGACTACAGACGCTCCTGGACTAAGACAACATTAATACCAAGAACAAAAAAATCTGTTCTAAAGAACAAGTTTCTCTCTTCCGCTTTTCCTAGAGAAAGAAAAGGACGAACAAACAAATTTTGTTCAATAACATCATGTAGAAAAAATGGGAATTACCCGGGAGGCTGCGTAGAAATCGTGGATCGTGTACTAGTTTCTAAAACAGCCATTTATCCAGCCATATCCACTCAGAAACTGACAAAGTCAGAACTGAGTGGGTAGTTCCATAAAGTGACAAATAGCACGAAAGTTCAAAATAACAGAAAAACTTCCCAACCACTAATATTCCGTCTACTCCCCTCCCAAAGTTCTCTCCAAACATACATCAAGGCAAATTGCTTCAAGAAACCAAAGATGCTTTCGCGAATACTCGAGTATTTTGAACTCTATGTACGAAGGAATACAGTCTAAGAGGAGTCGAGGAAAAACAAGCTTGAAATCTTGTTTGCCGGTGTTAGCACCTTCGATATTTTTATTCATTTAAATAGATTGGGGGCGATTTTTTACATTTTATTTCTGTCTACGAATTATGATGTGGCCGGGTTTTCATGGAGATGTTCGTCTTTCAATCTGAAGGTATCTTGAAAAAAAAAATGTGTTGAGTTAGCCGTGTGGTGACGGCGAATAGAATACATGTGTCACCACCCCAGCCCAACTTTTCCCGTCATGGGGGTCGTAAGAGGCGACCGAGGGAGCTCTCTAGAGAACGGGCAGCAGCGCTCTCTGTGAGTTAAACCACAACACCACTGCGATCGCCAACCCGCCCTGCCAAGCGTGGCGATTACTGGCATTTCACCCCAAATGACGGATCTCATTGGGGGAGGCCCTCGTCCAGCAGTGGACGTTATGTGGCTGATGATGAGTAGGCTAAGCCCCAACTCTTCCGACCTTCCTTGTCGTCCTATCATAGCCTTGTTATGACATAGAGAAACCGTTTTGAATCATTTATAGACCTTTAAGCTATTTCAGCATTCAAGGATGCATCAGCCATCAAGTACTCATAATCGTATATCGTTCATTGCTTCATGTTGGTTTTACAAAAGGTCTTAAAATAAATGATCCAAAACATGATCCCTGTTAGGGCACTGCAAATAAAGTAGGAATAGGTATTTCTAAGTATTTCTTCATCAATGCAGCAGTAGGACTATATATATACACTTCACACACACACTACACACTTCACTTCACGCCTTTAATCCCAAAGCGGGGTAGGCAGAGGCACTTGCTAATGCAAATACCCACGGTTCACCAAACGTATTTAACCCAACGTGACAGGGGGTGAGCCCATAGCCGTTAGAGGGTTCACACATCTAGTGGTGTGCGGGTTTCATCACGATGTTGTCCTTCACCGCACGAGCGTTGCGTTGCGTACATAGGCTCTGAAAACTAGTCCCATTGGTACACGTCCAGTAGCCGGACTCGAACCCGCGACCTCCCGGTCAAGTATTCGACCAACTGGACCACAGACGCATTTTTTAAAGTCGTAAAAAAATAGGAACTGCATTGTCAACCGAGAATGTGGTCTCACGCCCTAAAGTTGGAACTCATATATAAATGTAATTCTGCAGATTGACGTACTATTTTTATGTGGCTCAGGCTGGCTGGACAAATCTTCAAAATGGGTCACAATTAAGCAGGTCAATAGGCCACTAAATGTGTCGGCTAAAAATCCTTACTTCAGAATTTGTGACGCTACAGAGACTTAGATAATCGATTGAAAAAGTGTCCAGCCAGCTTGAAAAACGCGTTGTCGCTGGTCTCTCAATCTCGGCCATGGAAGTGATTTTGACAAGTGTTTGTATAACAACGGCCGTCACAAATATTTGTGACAGCCATAGAGCCAAAAGTTTTGTGATACAGCGATTTAATAGAAAAATGCAAAAATCTGTGTCCAGCCAGCTTGAATTTACGTAGTAACATTCTGGCTGGACACCTCTGAATCTGATGAATGGAGCGTTTTATGGAGCGTGAATTTATTACCGACCCCGTCACTAAAACTGGGACGTATTCCGAAGGTCGAAGACGGTCAGGTAGCGGAGATACATGTGTCCAGCCAGCTTGAAGTTCAGGCTGGCTGGACACCAAGTTTTCACTGATTTCTTGTAAACCTTCAAATGTGACGCCATAAATTCAACGTTATTGCCGTCACAAATTGCGTCACTAAAACCTTATAAAGAAACCGTATTCCAAAACGCTCCCATTCATCAGATTCAGAGGTGTCCAGCCAGAATGTTACTACGTAAATTCAAGCTGGCTGGACACAGATTTTTGCATTTTTCTATTAAACCGCTGTAAGTATCACAAAACTTTTGGCTCTATGGCTGTCACAAATATTTGTGACGGCCGTTGATATACAAACACTTGTCAAAATCACTTCCATGGCCGAGATTGAGAGACCAGCGAAAACGCGTTTTTCAAGCTGGCTGGACACTTTTTCAATAAATTTTCCAAGTATCTGTAGCGTCACAAATTCTGAAGTAAGGATGTTTAGCCGTCACATTTAGTGGCCTATTGACCTGCTTAATTGTGACCCATTTTGAAAATTTGTCCAGCCAGCCTGAGCCACATCTATTTTTAAGTCCTAGACGAAAAATATGTTGGTCATGTTTTCGACGTTGTAAAGCTAAATATTGAAAGAAAAATACATTAACATTTAGTAAATACCTACTTTCTAACTATACCCCCTTAAAATTTACAAGGAATAAGGAATGAAAAACAGTTTCTAGTCACTGTATAATCAGACATCATTATAAGAATAATTTAAAATCTTTTTACTTCTAAGCTTTTTGATCTTCTGCTTTATTATTAACAGAAATCAAAGCATATTGAAAAAGGAACAGTAATTCGCCTTTGCTCGGTTCCTTTTTCGAAAAAGTCGACGTTCCACATATTTTTTTCTTAATTAAAAAGACAAAGGAGGTTGCTGGAACTCGTTAGAACAGCCAACAGCCTCGCGCCTTTTGCTTGTAATGTTGTGTTCTGGTATTTTTTTCTTTTTAATTTATTCACTTTTCCTTAAAATAAGTATGTACCAAAAAGGTTTTTACTTACATACCTACCTACTTCAATACAATAATGGGGAGTTTTCTAAAAACAGACTGTCTAATTTAGTGGAAATCGAAAAAGACAGTTCTCGCGGTGTAATAGGGATAATAATAAATAATAATAAAATATTTATTCCAAAAAGAATTCTTACATATGTAAGTCATACTACAATTTGTGAATTTACATAGAAATAACGACTTCCTACTCCCTAAAAAAGGGCTAAAGCCCTGTTGTCTTAAAATAAGTAGTTAGCTCTCCTGAAAGAATATATTTTACATAGTCTTTAATCATTTTTTCTGGATATTCACATAAGTAAAAAGTAAAAATAAATTAAAAATAGCGCTAGACGAGTGCACGCCACTGTAATACTGACCCACAGCGTAAACAATATCGTCTTAAGGCCTCATGCTTCTGCGCCTGAACTCGTTTGATTCTTCCCCGACAACACACACAGCAAGCCTAGCAAAGCGCTACAAGAAAAACATAACAAGACATACCAGGCTCTGCGATTGGTGCGTTGCCGAACGCAAGGGGAAGGGGAAGGGAAGGGGAGGGGAGAGAAAGAGATGTGCACCGATGGTATGGCAACGCGCGGAACTTGAAATATTTTCAAATACTTATTTTGATCCGATTCGCTTCGGTCTACCCTAGCAGCCAATCACAGCGCACATTTGTTCTATGTCATGTCTTTCTTGACGCGCTTGATAGAGATGCTGCGATCTAAAAAAGAAGTGACAGACAAATAACGCGCTGCGATTTGTTAAAACGAGCTAAGTGGCACAACGCGTGACATACTAGCCAATCATAGTACATGTTTGTTCTATATCGTGTCTTCGATCTTGACGCGCGTGCTAGGTCATACCAAACTTTTTATCCACACGAAAAGATATTCTTTGTGCCCTTTAGCAATATGAACAAACTAGTGGATATCCCGCGATTTCTTTCGCAGTTTCAGTATTAATTTATCTTCAAAAATACTGCCGTCTTAATTCATGTTTCAGCACCATAATTCCAAAATTAATGCATTTCTCATATCAACTTCTACTCCCCTTTTTACCGCCTTAGGGGATGAATTAAAAAAAACCTATCTCATAAAAGGTGCAAAATTTTTAAAACGCGTGCAAAATTTCAGCTTTCTAGAATGAAGACTTTGAGTTTTTGACCCTGTTACCGCCGTACGACATCGTGCGCTGGGGGTGCGTAGATCGCCCCCATTCCGGTGACGGTCCGCGAGGGCCTAGCGCGGCTGGGGCCACCCTTGGACGTAGTGGTTAGCCACTGGCTGTTCCGGGGGCCCCGGCAATAACGCGGGAGTGGTCACCGTGGGGTTTTAGTGGGTGGGAGTCCCACATAACCCCGCCGGTGACCCGTTAGCGGTGGGGTATCCATAACGGATT
>SJJU01015225.1:0-11457 GCA_012932125.1 Conopomorpha cramerella
ACACATCAAAAGTGTCTAGGGATCAAGTAGGGATCAAGTACCTACATTTTAGAAGATTGCAATCAAGAATATATTTTACAAAAACTGAATTCATTCATAATTTATCAAAATGTGGTGATAAGTCATTGATACAGGCATGGGGAATTAGGTAGGAGACCAATCCAGAAGATTAGATTTGATTTAAATAAATTAGATTTTTTTTAGAGCTAAAAATGTTCTTGATCCTAGACACTTTTGATGTGTGTATAAGTACACCACATAGTTGAATATGGGAAACATGAACAATCACTCATTACACGTTTATTTTTACATTATGCTTACAAAGCAATAAGTTGCACTCTGTAACTAAAGTTAGTGACAATACAACACTCACCAAGTACGGACGCTGGTTTCATTTACATACATACATACCTAGTTTGGGGACAACAACTTACCTTTTTTTTATCGTGGGAAAATCCGTTATGGATACCCCACCGCTGGCGGGGACAACGGCGGGGTTATGTGGGACTCGCACTCACTAAAACCCCACGGTGACCACTCGCGCGTTACTGCCGGGGCCCCCGGAACGACCTTAGCCACTACATCAAAGGCGGCCCCGGCCGCACTAGGCCCTTATGGACCATTTCCGGCAATCGCGGCGGTACCAGGGTCACCGCGGTACCGCCATCGTCCTCGGGGACCGTGATTTAAGCGCACGAGTCCCCGCCCGTACGCTACAGCCCCCACGCCCTTTCAGTCGCCTCTTACGACAGGCAAGGGATAACCTCAGACCTATTCTTATGCCCGGAACTGCTGGGCTAGGACAACATTACCCTAACACATAGTAAAGCACGTTGTATGTTGCAGAGCTGGGCGAGTCGTGGGCGCGCGGCGTGGCTGCGCGCGGCGGCCGTGTGGTGCGAGTTACCTACCCGCGCACCGCCAACAACGACAAGGAACTATCCGTGGTGCGCGGGGAGTACCTTGAGGTATGTTACCCCGCTCTCTTGTGTACATCTGCCAACCAACCTTCCACACATATTCTGAAAGAAAAATCAACGGTGAATTGAGGCCGCCAGCGCTAAAGTGCCCACAGTTTTTCATATTCCGACTTAAGTACGGCAATTTACTTACAAGATGTTATAATAAAATCATTCTTATTACAGAATGCATAATTTTAATAACAAACAGTCGAACTCGTTATTCTAAAAACCTTTATATCTCCATACTGATTGGTCTAGGGTAACTTTAGCGCTGACGGCCTCAATTTGTGAGAGACAAAAGATTCATCCTTAATCAAACAAAGGCTAGTATATTCCCACTTGACCAACACATACTTTGAACCTTATTGAATGTCTTCACTGGAATTATCCGAAGATTTCAGAGAAGTTATCACAGAATAATCACATAAGGTATGTGTAACACTACACGATCGATCGAACCCACGACCTTACGGAATAGAGGCAGACATGCTGACCACTACACCAACGGGCCCGTCAAATTCAATTTTTTTTTAATTTCTGTGTAACCGTTATTACGTTGTTCTTTGTTAGATTCACGGTACGTACGGAGACGACTGTCAAGCAAACTGTCACCCATCGTAAGGGCAAAATTCGTAGGTTGAATGTTATTTTTTTAATAAGATGGTTCAAAGTTTCATATTATACTAGTGGACTCGACAGACGTTATCCTGTCTTAACTATTAACATGAATATAAAATTAGTATAACCTGTCATGCCTGGCCTTAGGTGGCATGTGCCCACAGTGGATGCCATTTTTTTCTTTCATAAGAACCTTCTGCTGTCATTAATAAGCACAACAAAGGAAGAATTAGCGAAATCGGTCCACCAGTTCCGGAGTTATAACAGTACAACGAAAAGTGGCACTGATTTTTATATATACAGATTATAATGGAACTGATTACGAACAATGTTTAGCTAATTATAGGTAGATTTCTACACACTGTTACTGAAATAATGCAAGCGCCAACCCTTTTGCATTAGTTGAAATCACAACACACCAAACGGATTTCTTGTTGAGGTCGTAAATAAAATCCCCTTTATACTAATTAAGAAGGAAGTCCGGCAAATTGTGCATTAGCAACGGCGCAGTTCCGAGAGCTCGGCCGCCCGCCCTCCCGCCCGCCCGCCCTCGTCCACGCGTCCACGCGCCCTAATGAGACAATCTATTCAGCATACATTTGGAATGTATACTGTACTTCATACAGTATATTGTCCGATCTAATTAACGCAATGCGAAATGTTTGCTAATACAATTTGATTCAAAACAATGTGGCAGCGACAACCTGCTAGATTTTCCTAGTTCGCATTTTCTGTTTTATTGTTCATATGTGCATAGCGAAAGTTTCATTTCATTTGTTGTGCTTCTTTGCGTCATTAGTCACTAATTAGAACACAAACCAATGTAATTAATTGGCTTTCCATAGCTTTGTCCCTTGAGGGTTCAGCTCTAATTGTGTTGCGTAAAATAAAACTAGGTTATACGCAGTAGGGGTGCTATTTATTTATTTTACTCTAGGAATTTACTGAGTATTTTTGGGTTTAGTCTGACATACAGTGAGAGAAATAGTGACACAACACAAATAGTGTTATTTTATGAAATGGAACCTTAACATAAGACACGAAAAACTTAAATCACAAAAGCGGCATGTTTCGTTTAGGATCCTTTTTGTTCTAAGCCAAAATGGCGAGTGTACCATTATGGATTACGACGTATTGGACCAATCAATCAATCATTTATTGCAATCTTTGTTGTTACAATATGTGGCCAGGTTCCCTATTTTAAGTTATAGATAACCTTAAGGTATTGGATACCAATAAAATGTACCTAAATGGTACGTTTCAGTACCTTGTACCTGTACCGCCACCCTTCCGAATGCGTATCAACAGCTGTGCTATTGTGGTTTGTATAGCTAATTTGGTGCGTGTCCCATCAGATCCTGGACGACAGCCGCAAGTGGTGGAAGGCGCGCAACAGGCGCGGCGTGACGGCGCACGTGCCACACACCATAGTGGCGCCCGTGGAGCCCGAGCCCACCACCTACCCCAACCCGCTCTACACGCACTACCAGGTCAATATAATGCTACACTATTACATATGAGATACGAACATCAAAAGTGTCTAGGGATCAAGAACATTTTTAGCTCTAAATAAAAATCTAATGTGTTTAAATCAAATCTAATCTTCTGGATTGGTCTCCTACTTAATTCCCCATGCCTGTATCAATGACTTATCACCACATTTTGAATAAATTATGAATGAATTCAGTTGATTGCAATCTTCTAAAATATACTTGATCTCTAGACACTTTTGATGTGTGTATTTACACAAGCGTTTGACAACCATCCTGCCTGATGATAAGCAGCGATGTGGTCTACGATGGAGCCCACTTGTTCATCTTTTACCCCAGTGACTTGAAGTCCTCTAGACTGTACTGCGCAGGAAACACAGACTCCGGCAAGTCATTCTACATCGTGGCGATTCGCACTGTGAAAGTGGTCGCAAACCGTTTGGTTCGGTAAACCCACTAGGTATGGATGACGTTTTGTCGTTCTCATGGTTGTAAAAACGCGATGGGGGTATTAGGTTATGCAACTCCGTAGCACATTCTCCTAGATGCACCCGATATAAGACAGAAAAGTACAGTTATTTAGCTTTATATATAGCGTCATGTCTGAAAAGATGTATAAATGTAGATGAAGCGAAAGCGGTATGTCAGGACCGTGACAAATGGAGATCTGAGGTCTCTGCCTACCCCTCTGGGAGACAGGCGTGAACTTTATGTATGCATGTATGTTTTTCTAACAGATTTTCGGGCGGAGAACTGTCATTACTCTTAAACTTTGTTTGGAAGGTATCCCCATTGCTAAAAACTTCTTCGCCATTTAGTTAATAAGTAATTCGTTGTGTTAAAAGGAAATGAGTAACGTTGTTGTTCCCACGTGTGCGCAGGAGGGCGGCGGCGGCGGCGGGCGCGGCTCGGGCGGCAGCAGCCCCGTGGGCGCGGGTAGGGGCGGCGGCGGCGGCGGCGGCGGGGCGGGCGCCGGCCCGGGCGGCGCGGACTGGGTCCGCCGCGAGCGCCTCGGCAAGAAGGGCGAGTTCCGCTACTTCTAGCACCCACCACTCTACTCCGTCGCCTTATTGTAGTCATTTTATTATTCTGATAAATACGTAAACACGTGCCAAATATTATGGCAGCTCATGGTTCATTGCAAAGGAGATTCGGTGGTTCTAGATGTGGCTGCTCGCGGCGAGCGCGCGCCGGCCCGCTTGTGTGTGCGTGTGTGCTATAATTGTCTGTGCGCGTGAACTGTTCCACTTCCAACCTCTATGTTTCATATAATTAATGTAATAAGAATGAAAGTTGTAAGAATGTATAGTTTCTTTATTGTGGAGTAAGTAATTAATTAAAGACATATAAAGTTTAATATATATCCATTTGGAGCGGATGCTCTGATGCTGCAAAGTTAAGAATTTTGAGTTATTAATCTTTACACAACGCTGGGCGGTCCAGAGCGTCTGTTCCGATCGAAAACAAATTAGTTATTAATTTTTGTTGTAATTATCATACATTTTATACATTAAATTTTTATCAAAATATCGTATCATTTATTTAATCCCTAGAGCCTCATTTGCTGCAGATAGCCAAGTGATAGCTAGAGCTCCGACTTGCCGACATCGGCTAGTGTGGGGATTTATCGATAAGGAAATAAAATTTCATTGTCAGTGTGACGTCACAGTGTGTTTGTTAATCTTGCTTGGCGGGGAGTCCGCCGTGTTGGGGTAAGTGTGCTCTTTGTGTCTAATTCTATTAAGAGTTACTGCGCTTCCGAGCTTTGCTTTCCTTGTTTGATACTCACGTGTGCCGTTCTAAGTATTAATATAATCACTGATGCGTCAACTTTGCTGTTTCTAAGACTACAAACATGAATATTACGCCTAATTGGACGTAGTTGCACAGAAAGGACTCAATCCACAAACAGTTATTTCGGAGATATTGAGCTTGAAAGATGGATGCGCTATTGACCCGCCATACATGTGGATTAAGTCAGGCTACATAAAAAATAGGTTGTATTGAATTTTTTTTGTGTAAATGTTTTTTTTTATATGATGCATATGTCTTAAACTTAGCACCCTGGTATAGCTAACTCAATTTGGGGCAAAGTGTGGATTGAGTCCTTTCTGTGTAACTACGCACAATAGATGAGCAGAATTGACAATATCAGTGTGTGAAGCATCAAACTAACATAGTATAGAGTAGCGGTGTGCTAACAGCCGTCTGTGGATGTCCAACAGAGAAGAGTGCGCCCCCTCCCCCGCCGCCGCCGCCGCCGCCGCCCCCCGCGCCTGTCGCGCCCATCGCCCCTAAGCTTACTGACACCATGAAATGTAAGTACCTGTTGCGCAACACAATATACCATTCCACAACAGCCAAGGTGAGTATTTCAGGAGGAAACGAAATCTATGATCTCTTTAACCCTTAATCAGACAAGGTTAGGTGTTTTTCTGATGGGTTTTGGACTCTATTGACGATTGTTATTCTAATTACCGACTCGCATCACATAAACCCGTTTATGTGAAGTGTATTATAAAAGCTTTTAAATGTGCTTAATAGCTAGATTTGGTGAATTTATGGTTTACTGTTTAAATAGGCAAGTGTTCCTTATGTGATAAAAACGTTTCCAGCGAGCAAGAGCATGATGAGCACGGCGACGGAGGGCGACATGCAGGAGGAGCTGAAGGCGGTGCTGACCCTCTACCAGCAGCGCAAGAACAAGCTCGACATCAAGAAGACGCCCGACATTTATATACACCAGGTTGGTATAGGTTCTCCAGACTCTAAGCAGTAGACACACAATCAAACTTGCTTAGACTGTATAGTTAGAATGCCTTGGTGAGTAGTTTTATTGAATTATATTGGTAATTAATGGACCCGACAGACGTTGTTCTGTCTTATCTACACACATCAAAAGAGTCTAGGTGTCAGGAATCAAAAAATCAAATTTATTTAAATCAAATCTAATCTTCTGGATCCTACCTAATTACCCATGCCTGTATCAATAACTTACTACCACATTTTGAAAATAAAATATGAATGAATTTAGTTTTTGTAAAATATATTCTTGATTGCAATCTTCTAAAATGTACTTGATCCCTAGACACTTTTGATGTGTGTATTAATATGAATATAAAATAAGTATAACCTCCAGGGTGGTCTGTGTCCAGCAGTGGATGTCACTTCTTTTATTTTCTCTACGCACAAACCTTCTCTGGACTTCCACGAATAATTCAAGATCATAATTAGTCAAATCGGCAAAGGCGAATTCGAAATTGAGTCCTCCTCATAGAAGGCCAAAGTGTGTCTGTCTGTAGAACCTATTGAACCTGCTGAAGTGCACTTAGCACTTCAGCAGCTGACAATGGAAGGAATAATCGACCTGTTCATTCAAAAAGCACAACCGTTTTCTCGACTCCAGATTATCTTTTTCCATCACTGTTTTGTTGCCAACTCTCCCCCTTCTGAGGCATGACAACCACATTACGAAGACTCCGCGTCGGGTCCTCGTCGCGCGCCTTCAGTCGTTAACAGGCTTCATGTGTTCTTCGAGCTGTATGCCAGCGATTAGCAAACTCACGCAAGCGTTCAAAGTTCTCTCGACTGCTTGCCAGATCCCTGAAGTATATTGGCCCTGGCTCGGTCCGCTCCAGTTTATTGAAAGGGTATTTCCAAATCACATATTATATGTGATTTTTTAATGAAACGCACACAGACATTATTACTCAATATTATTCACCGGGTATATTGCTCAATATTGTTCAGTCCACTCGTGACCACACGACGCATGCAACAGCGTCGAAACGTCGAGTAAAATAACAAAGGCAAGCTCGAGCTTGTCTTTGATTATATTCGCGCCTATACACCCGGTGAACAATATTGACACATATGTATATGTGTATAACGCATGCAGAAATCGAACCCTGGCGAGGTGGTGGAGTGGCTGGAGGCGAAGGGGTTCAGCGCGGCGGCGCAGCGCAAGCTCCGCGTGCCCGGCCACGAGCTGTTCGCGCTCAGCCGCCACCAGCTCGAGCTGCTGCTGGGCGACGAGGGCAAGAGGCTCTACAGCCAGGTGCTCGTCCAGCGGAATGTCTCCGGGGTAACACACGTTTCACTTTATCTTCTGACCGTCACAGCCCAAATAGAACAAAACTATAACGCAAAGTGTTCAAGCAGCCCTTTCTATGGAGTCACTTAGGTATTTCATAGGCAAACGTGCTCCATCGTATACGACATCGCGATGGTGATCAAACGATTTGGCGTCTATCTGCAATAAAAACAATAAAAAAACGACGTGTTCCAATGCGACTCTTTTTCAGAGCCGATGTACGCAACGCAACGCACACCACAAGATGTGTGAACCTTATTACGGCGAAGGGCTCACCCCTTGTCACGTTGGGTTACGTGCGCGTGAATCGTGGGCATTTGCTTTAGCAAAAATAGCCTCTGCCTACTTCGCTTTGGGATCAAAAGGCGTTTGTTGCACTTGCATGCATGAATGTTCATTATAGTAAATTACTTCATGGAGTAAAGTCTATTTCTTATAGTAGGTGTAAGAAAGTAGCGATAATTGGGTATAGAAACCTCTTATCATCACTTTTATGTATGTATGTGCAAATATCTACTGGACTGAACAAAGTAAAGAAAGATTTAAAGATCTTTTACATACGTCTAGTGAAGGACCACTATGTTATTGCTGAATAGGCCTATTATATGTGATTTCCTATATTAATGTGAAAAAAACACATTCGGTTCGACCAAATTATATTTTCAACAACAATAAAATCAAAGTCACAAGTCAGTTCAGAAATCGAAAATAGAATAGAAATAAAACATACAAAATTACACACATCAAAAGTGTCTAGGGATCAAGTCATTTTAGAAGATTGCAATTAAGAATATATTTTCGAAAACTGAATTCATTCATAATTTACTCAAAATGTGGTGATAATTTTATTTATTTATTTATATCAGACCGAGATCCATAGATGTTAGTGATACTTATGTTATGTTAGTAATAAGTAATAAGTCATTGAAACAGGCATGGTGAATTTGGTAGGAGACCAATCCAGAAGATTAGATTTGATTTAATTAAATTAGATTTTTTTAGAGCTAAAAATGTTCTTGATCCTTGGACACTTTTGATGTATGTATAAAAGGTTATATAAAAAGGAGGACACTTACAAAGTGACGGGCACATCTAGCCTCAGGTACACCCATAGAAGTACTCTATAACACCAGCCCAATTGAGAGCAAGCACACCGCAAATAAACCGTACAATGTATAATCGATCAGTGTGTTCGTGCGACAGTACAAGACCACATCGGCGTCGGAGCTGCAGAGCATCCTGCGCAAGGTGCGCGAGAAGGTCGAGGTGTCGTGAACCAGGTGCTCTGTCTGCGCCCGCCCCACGACCACGAGACCTCACACGAACCGATACTCAAATTCACGGATGAAGCTGATAGCACGAACGCTTACTCCAAGGATAAGGACAGAATAGACCCACCTTGGCACGCGTCCACCTACTGCTGACTTGCTGTAATCTATTGTCATGTTGAATTCTGCATCTTTTCTTGGTTCTTAGTCGAATATTGTGTAAAAAATGTTGAGTTAGCCTATTCCTTCATAATATCCAACATTGTTTTCTATACCATGTACCGTTTAGCGAACCAAAATATTGGCTCTGGAGACAGTAAAACACATTTCACTGACGCAATAAGTAAAACTCATTTTGATCATTTTTTTATGAAACGCGCACAGACATTATAACTCAATATTGTTAACCGGGTATATAGGCGCGAATATAATCAAAGACAAGCTCGAGCTTTGTTATTTTACTCGAGGTTTCGACGCAGTTGCATGCGTCGTGGTCGCGGGTGGACGACTGTATGTGCACGACTCATTTTACTAAATTAAATAAGTAGAATAGGTACTTACTTACACGCTGATTCCAAAACACCAAATCATCACCTCACACTGCGCTTTCCATAACACCAAATATACCTAGTTATTACTTTAAACTATATTATCATAAAATAACATTAACCTTTAGTAAGTAAGTGTATGAATGTTAACTGTATTATTGATAAATAAATGTATTTTTGTAAATTATTCTCTCAATCTCCAAAAAACATTTATAGACCACTAGTGGACTCGGCAGACGTTGTCCTGTCTCTATCAATATGAATATACAATTAGTCATTAGTAATAACCTCCAGAGTGGCCTGTGCCCAGCAGTGGATGTCATTTCTTCTTTCATAAGAACCTTCTGCTGTCATTAATAAGCACAACAAAGGAAGAATTAGCGAAATCGGTCCACCCGTTCCGGAGTTATAACACTACAACGAAAAGTGGCATTGATTTTTATATACATAAATATATAGACTAGTGGACCCGACAGACGTTGTCCTGTCTTAACTATTAATATGAATATAAAGTAAGTATAACCTCCACGGTGGCCTGTGTCCAGCACTGGATGTCTGTTTCTCTACGTACAGACCTTCTCTGGACTTCCACTAATAATTCAAGATCAAAATTAGCCAAATCAGTAAAGGCATTGTTTATAACATTACAACGACAAGTGGCATTCGACTTTCGTACAGAATGTCGGGTAACCGTTGTTCACCTCGCTGTTTCATCCGGGTGAAGCACGGGGCATGCACTACTCTTGTATTTCACCCAGATTGATCATTAGAACAACTTATGCAAAAAATATACCTATAGCACGAAAATGTATCAATTAAAAGTATTTTTAAAACAAAATGTTTTACTCAAAGACTTCAGCACACGGTTGCACGTTGTGTTAATTCTTTGGTATCATTTTCTGTTGGAGCACAGACCCTAGTACATTTCTCGTGCTTCACCCGGGTAAAACAGCGAGGTGAAGCACGGGTCCGTACCCCAGAATGACACAGACTAAAATGTACTTTAAGTATGTACTGTATAGTTTGTGTATTGCATGAATGGACACGCTAGTTGACAGTTCAAACGAACAAAACTGCCACACACACATCTATAATATATATATAATAGGCCCGCGCGCATTCATGAAATGCACGAACTATACTTTAAGTGATGAAACCCGCACACCACAAGGTGTGTGTTCCCTATAACGTCAATGGGCTCACCCCCTGTCACGTTGGGTTAAATACGCGCTCGTGAACCGTGGGCATTTGCTTTAGCAAGTGCCTCTGCCTACCCCGCTTTGGGATTAAAAGGCGTCAAGTGTATATATCGTAACATTACAATATCACTGAATTAGGTTCGGATCAGGGACCGTGTGTGAATGTTCCGGAATATTATTGGCTATTACACCCCGCGCGCCCTGCCTGTTTTTCCAGAATAAGGACATTGGTGTCCCCACACTGCCCAGTAATCCCTTTCGCTCCCCAGAGGGCGCCTCTGTACGCCTTATTTCAGAAGAAATGCAGGGACTGAGGGTACATATGGGAAGTAGGTTCCGGACGACAGCAGCCGTTCCCAAGTAATTTGGTAACTATACTTACGAGAATTTTGTACATATGTAAGTATATCTATCCCGATGTTTTAAAGAGGAAAGGTATGATTTTTCGTTTGTTTGTTTAAATCGAATTGGCTCAGAAACTACTGGACAAATTTGAAAAATTCTTTCACTGTTGGAAAGCTACTTTATTTCTGAGTAACATAGGCTATATTTTATCCCCAAATTCCCACGGGAACGAGAAAACGCGAGTAACACCGCGCGGTGCAGCTAGTTATAAATTGATAGGTTCAACCATTTGTAAATACATATAGACTGCTGTAACAGTATGCTACCCACTCCCATGGAAATAAAACATTAGGATGATTTTTATTATAATTATTTATTTAAACATAGTTAAAAAATAAAATCATCAGTTGTATTACATCAACTAATCTCTGCTCAATAAGAACTTTTATTAATTATAAATTTCTTTTATACATTAACAAATGTAATTAGATTACATCCCGCGTAACTGCTCGCAACAGGAAACCCTGCTTGTTTCAAGCAGTACGATATTAAAACAATCTAAAAATATATGTATCATCTCTATAACTGCACGTCGTCGGAGTGAATCCGAACACAGATATAAATAAACTATTACAATATTGCGTGAACCCGGAATGCTGCCAACAATATCTTATAAATAAACCTCCATTAAAACAATAATATCAAAATCGTATAATATATACAATACAATTAACTACATAAGTAATGAGTATATGGCACGATATGTTCCAGTAATATGCGGGGTGTGACTCCATTTCTCCACCTTTTTTTATATATGAGTACGAAAAACATAAAGGATTTTTCCTTACTTTCATTTGACACTACCGGAATGAACCACTCAGGTGAACAAGTGTGCTCCATCGTAGACCACATCGCTGCTTAACATCAGGCAGGA
>SJJU01015227.1:0-17006 GCA_012932125.1 Conopomorpha cramerella
ATTCAGACTTCAAGACACTTTTGTAACATGTTGACAAACAATTAAAAAAAAATACTGTCTCCTTCAATACGGACTGCTTGAAGTTAGTAATTTTGTTGACATTTGCCCTCCCCTAATACAACTAGCGCCATCTGTCATAACTAAGAGAAACAGGGGCCATGAAAATTCCCCTTTCGAATCAGGTTAACCTAATCTTCAGTGGCGTGCACTGGCTTTTATTACAAGGTAGGTAGTAATCCCCAAGGATTGACACCTATCTATAGGTAACTTGTTTTTACGAAATATAGGTAACCTATCTAATCTCTTACTCTAAGGAAGCTGAGTTTTTTTTTTATTTCCTCACATTGTCGCCATAGCAAAAATTGTCCATACTGACAACTCATCGACGTCTCTAAGACTCGGGGTCCTTTTACACTCTGTATTGGCTATGTGCAAAGCGAGTAGTGGCAGACAGATAACGACCGCAGCGCACAACACGGCAGAAATCGGAATCAAATGCGGATGATATCAAGTGTTGATTGCAGTACAAAATCAAAGGAAAGAAATGAGACATGACTGTTGTTGCGTTGTTAAATTTTAACGTGTTGCGTTCTTACATGCTCGGCTAATACTAATTTATTGCATTTTATCTCAGTTTGTGGTTGGAAACTAATATTATGTGTAATAGTTTCAAACCCGGTTTTTATTATTATATTAATTTTACAAACTATTGAATAAATTTCAATGAAATGCAATGAAAACTAACAATGTTTACATTATTATTATTTGACAGCTTCCGCAAATGTTGTAAACGCTACGCGTCGCCACCGTCGCGCACATAGCCAATTAGCAAAACAACGTTTGTCGGGTAAAAAATGAAAACGTCAATTTTCTAAAATTCACAATATTTAATACATCTTCGCCATATTTAGGTACATATTCATACTTTTACATTAGTCAACGGAAATAATTACTAGGTACTACAATCAAGAAATAAACGCTCAAAAAGAAATAAGAATCTTTAACACAAAAATACAACTAAAAACTATTTTTTTTTACACTTGCCAAGGGCTATCGCACAATGAGCCAGTAAACTCGCCTAGTGTGCGTGGCCCAGAATTATTTACATGAAAAATAAAAAGAAAAATAAAATGGGTCAAAAAATTGCAAACGGAAAAATGATGGTTTTTAGAAAACTTTTTAAGTAAATTATAATTATAATTCTGATAAGGAATGATTTTCATTTTTATATTGGCACTAACGTGGAGGGCTCAAGATTATTTGTACCTATTTATTGTGTAAAATAAAACATTTAAATCAACCTAGTCTAATACTTTTATTTTTCGTATCGTTTTCGATCGACATTTGTGGCAAATATAGGATTTTATTTCAAACCATAACATTTGGGTTTCTTGAAGATGACGGCGCTGTGAAAATAAACAATACATAATGGAAAATAGTTAAATAGTATTTTTGGGATTTACCGAAATGAAATTCTACAATAACACTTTTAGGATTTACCGAAATGAAATTCTACAATAGTATTTTTAGGATTTACCGAAACGTAATTCAACAATAGTATTTTTAGGATATTTTTTTACACTTTCATCCTAGAGCAAGTTTTGTCACGCAGTATTGAAGTTACAAAATAGGTATTGTTATTATTATAATATATAGGAATACTAACGCAGCGAAGTAACACCCTGAACGAATACCTCTAATTGGCAAAAAGGCCGATACACTACCTATAATAACGCTTATTATGCATGCGCAGACTTATCACGATGCGATCTCTTCCATTGCATGTGACAGAGAAACAAATACCTTTAACCTACATCCGTCTCCTAGTCTCGAAACAATCTTCCCGCAAATTATCGGCTTATTCCGAATATTTACTCAAGAAAATCCACTCCAGGGTGGATAGTGGGAAAACACGCGACCGAGAATCCCACCTCGTCGTATAAATTTTCAATTGTATGGCAGGGTGGATGATCGAGCGTGCTTTTTCCGAATATTTACCCTGGGGTACATATTCCAGAGTGGATAGTCGGAATATGTCGCTTCATAAATGGTATAACAACACGTATTTATTTTATATCGATGGTTGACAGCCAAAAAGGCCTAAGCGACATTTTGTCCAAAATGAGTTGAGTATGCAGTTTTTATCGCCTTTTTTTTCTGCGTCGATTTGTCTAGGTTTCATACCTGTATGACGTAGTTTGATGTCGCTTACGCGGTAGAGATTATGTGTTTTTCTTCCAAAACATTGCTTTATTTAAACTTTAAGCCACTCTCCTATAAAATTACTTAAATGTCGCTTAGACCTTTTTGGCTGGAAGCCATCGATATATATATTATTATTAATTATGTATCCCTCTGTGTGTGTCTGCACTGTCCGTGTGTCGAAATAAAGATATTTCCAAAGAGATAACGCTTCAAGACAAATCGACGCGTGCATTCTAAGCGTAAAGTTATACATAAGTTTATTTATTTTTATCTCGTCTAACAATTTACGTAAACACGTAAAATTACAAGAACCAATAAAGTAGGCACATTTGTGTTGTAGATAGTTTAAATATTTTTTTTTTCTTCTAATTTCAATTACAAATCCAACAACAGTGAGGAATCTTTTACACTAAATCTAGTTTTACCGGTAATTAAATAGTATTTTAATAGTACACTTTTAGTTTTGCCAATTACAGTAGGTAAATTAAGTGAGCGGGTTTTTTTTTTGTTCAGTTGTATTTCTATATCGTCTGTTTACTAGGCAATGAGCGTGATTTAGTTGTTTTTTTTGACACAGTAAATTCATCAGCTAAACCTTTTTTTTCCAGCCACACGGCACTTATTTCGGAGTTTTTGATGAAGTAAAAGCAAAATACACTTCACGCATTTTAATCCCAAAGCGGGATAGGTACAGGCACTTACTAAGCAAATTCCGCATGGTTCATTAAGCGTATTTAATCCAACGTGACGTACAGGGAGTTAGCCCATCGACCATCGCCGCTGTTTTTGACGTATAAGTCATTGACTAAATGCGTTCACGGTAACGTATGTGTTAGATCATTTTTTAATGAAACGCGCACAGACATTATTACTCAATATTGTTCACCGGGTGTATAGGCGCGAATATAACCAAAGACAAGCTCGAGCTTACCTTTGTTATTTTACTCGACGTTTCGACGCAGTTGCATGCGTCGTGGTCACAAAGGTAAGCTCGAGCTTATCTTTGGTTATATTCGCGCCTATACACCCGGTGAACAATATTGAGTAACGTATGTGTTAGTCCAAAATCGTTACAGGTGAAGCTTATGGCAAGAGTGGTTATAAAAATAACAATAACTGTTCTAGTAAGCAGACGATATACATTGCGAAATAGTACACGAGCGATTTCATTTTGTACAATAGTATATATTAGATTTTTCACAATAATAGTACGTGAGGGATTTTCTTTTTACAAATAGTATTTAGTGTAGATTTCGTGTAAAATACCGGTTTTTCATTGTAACAACCTACTATTTTCCGTGTTAGCGGTAAAAAAGCAGCAAGTCCTACCTAGATAAAGCACCTAATTTCTACACTTTAGCTTATAATTATAAATAGACGAAATTTAAGCAGAATACATTGTTTTTTTTAATAATAATTCAATAGCAGTTTTTTTTTGGAGGCACTGATTTTATTGTTAGGATAATTTGTCAACAAATTTTTACAGGGAGCAAAAACTTAGGCTCTATTTTTTTGTTTTAACAATAAATAGTTATTTTTTTAACACACTTGCTGTGTTGCTTTTTTTTTTAATTAATAATTTATTCCCTTTAGTTTACAGGAGAATACAATAATAATATCCTATACTTTTGGACTAAATAGTAGTTTTAAGATATTAATAGTAGGTACCGGATCATTTGGCATTCGGTAGGTACCATATTTTTTTTTTTTTACTTCCGCATTTTTTTTATGCAGAAACCGCTTTGGGATCACAAAATTGAGCTTTTATCCTCTATATGTGCTTTGCATCATTTAGGTTTGTGTTAGGGTAAATAGGCTGAAAAGCAATGAAGGAGATGTACTTTTCAACTAAGATCAAAGCGGTAGTTATGGCTCCACTTTGGGAAGGCCTATGTCTAACAGTGGGCCTGACATCTTGACGTATATCGATACAACACGCCCAGTCATAGATCTGACAAAACTTGACATATTGTGTGTCAAATAAATGGCGACATATAAGTAAAATAGTTAATTAAAGTTTTGACTACTTTCTAAAATTTTTCAATAAGTTTTTAAATCTTCTATAAATGCAACAACACTACGACGGACAACTTGGTTGTAAAATATACCGAATGCCAAAGAAATAAGGTTGAAAATTCTATGTAAAATAATGACCACATACTTTTCTAATTAGACTCTGTTAACTTGTCACAAAGCTGACTCTTTAATAGTGATTGAATCTTAGTTCTTACTAATATTATAAATGGGAAAGTGAGTTTGTTTGTTTATATGTTTGTTCCGCTTTCACGCCGTAACTACTGGACCGATTGCTTTGAAACTTTGCAGACGTATCGTTAGAAGTACGGTTTAAATAATAGGTTAGATTTTATCCCGAAAAAAATTGATATTCCCGAGGGAAAACAAAAATATTCCTTTATGCAGCAATATAACCGAAGTCCACGTGGGCGGAAAGCTAGTAGGAAATAAAACGCGAAGGTGGATGTAGATGGCGCTTTGTGCTTGACCAGTATGAACCAATGACAGTGAGGCAATCTGTCACATGTACTTCTAGTGACAATCGATTAACCAATCGTGTTGTTTTGGGTCAAGCTACACTAGCGCCATTAGTTCATAAGTTTTCTTTTTCTTATCGATGTATGTAAAATAGTGACGTCTACACTGATATATATCGACAGTCCAATTATATCGATCTTTGTAAACTAGTGCGGTATCTAGGTAAAAATACATCGACATGTTGTAGAAATGACAATGTTTGTAAACTAGTGATGTACCTACAACCGCAGGTACAGAAACATCGACATGTCGATAGTCGATAAATACAGACATTCAACCTCTACTAACAATGTCACAAGATAACAGTATCTATTCATAAATAGTAAGTTAAACGCATTTTATACACCATCAATTATGTACTGTCCTAAGCTGGTCTAGAACATAGGTAGGGTCTAAGACCAGATCAAAAGAAATCGGGAAATACCTGAGTAAAGCTACTTTTTTCCTCCGAAGGTAAAACTATACCCATTTTAACCCATTAGCACCCCTTTAAAACCCAAAGCGAGGTAGGCAGAGGCACTTGCTAAGCAAATGTTCACTTTGACTTTGAACTAGCAACAGGTCCTATCTGATCTTAAAAGTTCATGCAATTTTTAAAACAAAAAGTAACATCTACTATATAAAAATAAGTCGGGATTTCCTCCCCGACGCTAAACTCCAGAACGCACGAACCGATTTCCACGGTTTTGCATTCGTTGGAAAGGTCTCGGGCTCCGTGAGGTTTATAGCAAAGAAAATTCAGGAAAAAATTCAACAGAAAAGCGGGTAAACGAAACGAACCCATCTGGTGGCGAAACGGAGTTCGCCGGGTTTGCTAGTCTGACATAGTAATACTAATCAAACTCATATCATACTGACGGATTAGATAGGACGCGTTGCCAGTTCATAGTCGATATAGCAGCAGTACTGCAAGTCCAGCTGTTATTGGTCGGTGACAAAAATAGTACACTTCGGATAAAAGAGGGTAGCTTCGTGACACAACGTGACGTATACAAAATGGCGGCCAACGGACCGAAACAAGTAGTATCGACGCGTTATTACGACTACTCGGTGGCGTTGATCGTGATCGTCTTGCCCTTGGGGTCGTCGAAGCGGTCCATCGTGCGGATGTCCATCATCATCATGATGCCGTAGAAGGTGATGAAAAGCATTATGGCGACGATAAAGAGGCCGGACCATATCGGCACCGAGAAGAAACCAACGCAGTTCAGCGACTCGCCGAATTCGGGCGTTGCGTTCGACGCGGTGAAGAACGGCTGGATCTGAAATTTAGATAGGTTTGATAAAAATAAAAATAAAATACACTTCACGCCTTTAATCCCAGAGAGGGGTAGGCAGAGGCACTTGCTAAAGCAAGTACCCACGGTTCACGCGCGCGTATTTAACCCAACGTGACAGGGGGTGAGCCCATCGCCGTTTTAGGGTTCACACACCTTGTGGTGTGCGGGTTTCATCACGATGTTGTCCTTCACCGTACTAGCGTTGCGTTGCGTACATAGCCTCTGAAAAAGAGTCCCATTGGTACACGTCCAGTAGCCGGACTCGAACCCGCGACCTCCCGGTTACAAGTCAAGTGTCCGATCAACTGGACCACAGACGCTCTCAGATAGGTTTGAATTTATAATTTTGCCGTTCAGTCATGGCGAGAGTGAACTGCGTGCCGCAGGAGTGAGCTGGAGCGAGGCCAAGAGCGCTGCTGAGGACAGGAAGGCGTGGCGTGATCGGGCCCGTTGGTGTAGTGGTCAGCATGTCTGCCTCTGCTCCGTAGGGTCGTGGGTTCGATTCCCACCGCTGGCAGGTATTTAGGTGATGAGCTTTTAAGTACTTGGTGGTTGTGTCTGGGTGTTTTATTTATAGAAGTATGTATTTAAAATAAAAAAAAAAGTATTTAAGTAAATATATCTCGTTGTCTGATTTCCATAACACAAGTGCTTTAGCTACTTAACATGGGATGAAGGCAATGTGTGTGTTGTTGTAAAATATTTATTTATTTATCTTGTCAAGGCCCTCTGCACCTCTGGGGTGCCATAGGAACACAGCAACAATGGGGAATTTTTTAGGGCCCCTGTTTCTCTTAGTTGTGGCAGATGGCGCTAGTTGTATTAGGGGGACAAATATCAACGGAATTACTAACGTAAGTAAGTTTGTCTACATGTTACAAAAGTGTCTGAAGTCTAAATAAAATAATGAAAAAAAAAGAGACTTCACGCCTTTTAAATCCCAAAGAGGGGTAGGCAGAGGCACTTGCTAAAGCAAGTACCCACGGTTCACGCGCGCGTATTTAACCCAACGTGACAGGGGGTGAGCCCATCCCCGTTATAGGGTTCACACACCTTGTGGTGTGCGGGTTTCATCACCATGTTGTCCTTCACCGTACGAGCGTTGCGTTGCGTACATAGGCTCTGAAAAAGAGTCCCATTGGTACACGTCCAGTAGCCGACCTCGAACCCGCGACCTCCCGTTACAATTCAAGTATCCGACCAACTGGAGCACAGACGCCCTAAATATAAATAAATATTTTACAACAACACACACATTGCCTTCATCCCATGTTAAGTAGCTAAAGCACTTGTGTTATGGAAATCAGACAACGAAATATACTTTCTTAAATACTTTTTTTTTCTTTTAAATACATACTTATATAAATAAAACACCCAGACACATCCAACAAGTACTTAAAAGCTCATCACCTAAATACCTGTCAGCGGTGGAAATCGAACCCACGGCCCTATGGAGCAGAGACAGACATGCTGACCACTACACCAACGGGCCCGTCGAAATATTTTACACACAAAGAGTGGAGTGATATTTTTTACAAATAAGATGTAAACAAAACAGTTTACAATTAGTAGTTAGTCCGTATTTGACATATCACAGTACAACCGTCTGTACAAGTTAAGTGAATCTTGGTATATCTTCAGAATAGTTATTCCTATATCGATCGAGCTTATTTTCGATTAAAATCGCGCCCATATTCACGGTTCAAAGAGTTTATTGTTAGTAAGGACTCTCAACTACATTAACTCTTTGTAATAAGTATTAGTAAATTGTAAATTACTCTTACACCTAAGAATTATCATAGCGAATGCGTAATACAAGTCTAATTACGTACAAAGCAAAAAAAATCCCACATCAATTAACTGTGACTCCGAATTATCATTAAAAAAAAATCACCGAAAAATAAAATCAGCTTTCGAAAAACGAAAGAGCCAAATCTAAAAGCACCGAAATTTTAAGAGCACCCTTTGAGGTCGTACTGAAAGTTGAAAAATAAAAGGAACAAAAAAAAAAATCTCACTCACTATGGTAGCCCGTCTCATAAAACGGGACCTAACTAAGCAATTAATATACAGCTTTTGGACCCGGTTTTTGCATCACAAAAGTGCAAAATCCAATTTTAACTAAGGCCGTAACAACTAAGAGGCATCTTTCATTCGCCCTCTCACTCACTCACTATCTCTCCCTTTCTTTTTCGGTACTCGCAAATTGCGACCTTGCATCCTGAAATTACTTTTTTAACACTGTTCCGTGGGGGCTTTTATTTCGGTTTTGAATAATGTAACATTTTTTAAGTTAGGATAATGATTAGTGATCTTTTTCGCTCAGTGTTTGTACAGAAGAAAACCCGGCTACGCCCGGGAGATATCATTCGGAGTCTGTGACGTTTCCCTAAAATGGCGACCGCGGATTGGTCTGTCAGCATCATTAGAAATTTACAAAGTACTTGACAATTTCGAATTTTCGGGAAATATTTTCTCGACTCAATCTTTAATTTATTATTTGGATAAGGCTCCAATCGAGTCCACCGTACAACTTGGCAAAATTATTATATAATAAAGGTATTGTTATATTAAATTCAACCATTTCTTAGATGCCTATATTCTACAAAACGTTTAAGTCTTCAAAACATATCATAATATTATTACAGTCGCTAATAATTTCCCCAAGTTGTATTCTAACAAAACATATTACAGAGTGCAGTGTTGATAAGGCATTAAGTGGCTTACCGCAATGAATATTTGGAATTTACTGTTATTCCCCTTCAGATAGTAGTGTGGGTTCCGTGGTTATATTTTACGCTAATTTTTACGTCTTATGACGTAAGTACCATTTGTTTTAGCCAAATTCGGTCGCCTTTTCATGAGCAAACCCTCACCGATTTTAATACACTTTTTTGGAATTTTTCTTCAAGACATCACACTCATCAGATTAATTTACACGGGATGATATAAGAAGCCAGTTGAATAATTAGTAATAATAATAATATTTAAAAAAAACATTTACATTGTACAGACTGAATAAGTTCCATGGTAGGTATAGAAATACTTACATACATACATACACTTCACGGCTGTCTCCTAGAGGGATAGACAGAGACTACGGTTAAGGGTACCAAATAGAATTAATGATGCTACGACGTGAATTGGGATGAGATGAGTGTTAGAATCGTGTCAAATATAGATCTTTAGTCTCCGCCTACCTATCAAACAGGCATTAAGTATAATGTCGTCAGTTTCACAAATAATTCTCAACAATACTCACTTAACAAAGTCCGATAACCGAACCGAGATCATGACTATAAAATAACAAGAAAATAAACACTTTTTTTGCGTGTAATAGTTGCCTCCAGTACCCCAAACTACGCTACAGCGTGTTTGCAAGAGCGTCGTAAATACGCTCTCACTTGACGTTATCTTACGGTGGTAAGGTCGTTTTGCTGAATTAGGGCAGCTTTTATGTTGTATCGGGACTGTGCGGGAAGGGTTTTAGGGGTCCATTCTAAGACTCCGTTTAGGGGTCTAAGGATTACCCAGTTTAGGAAGTTGGAACCATATTTGGGGCTTGTGTAAGTGAAATTTGTGAAGGTCGGACACCGGTTCACTGGTCCTATTACAGCGGCCTAATAATTGTTTTAAGATGTGACAACGACAAATTTTAGACTACAAATGATAGTTTAATTACTTTAGCCGATGTTTGGGGCGAGTGTGAAGTTTTCATTTCGTTGGTTTTGGTGGAAATAACGATTACTAGCCGGTTGTTCGTTCGTTTGGGGAAATGGAAGTTAGCGTAAATCAAAAACTCATCTATGTTAGGCGACATATATACTGCTATTACCGATACTCATAATTTTGTTCGTCTTGTTCTTGGGTTGAGTTCTTGGGTAAGGATAAGAATAGGTTGAAACCCTCGGGACATATAGCGCACACTTTCCTCGACTTATTTTAATCATGTATGTAAAATCAATATACAGATGCAATGAACCACAAATTGCTCGCTGTCAAGCTAGAAGTCGTATATTTAAGTTTCCATCCTAATAGGGACAATTCACGTTAGTTCAAGTATGCATGTACATTTCCTTTTATTTCACGACTAAAGTATTATGAATATAGAATCGTGACCCGCGACTAGAACTCGTATAAGTCGAACGCTACCCTGCCGAGTGTAAAATACCATTTCAATGATACATTTCAACTTTGTCGCGGCACGACCGTAAACGGGGCCGGTTGCATTTTATCACCACTTGTGCTAAAACTGCTGGCTACGACACAGCGTTGCTATATTTCATAGTCATTCGATGGAGAACTACCTTCAGAACGAAAACCATAAATTTCTTGTCGCGGGTTACTACAGTTGGCGGCATGTTCACGTATACGATCCGTTGAATCATAATTGAGCTACTTGGATACCTATTTCTGTAGTTCCAGAGGTCTTTTTCCAATAGTTCGGAAGCTAACTGCTCAAACGGCGGACAAGATTTTCGAAAAATTCCAATGTCGTTCGTGGACTCGGAGTGGTGTAGTTTTCTTAACAATTCAAGATCAATTTAAAAACGAAATACTATACTTACAAAGTCTGTGTGCCAAGACGAACGACCAGCTCATTGGATGAACAGAAATAGGCAATTTGTTGGGTTACTGTCGCTAATGTAATGTTTTCGTATTTAACCGATAGATGGCGTTCCGCTGTTTCTTTCATTGTATTGTAGTTTTTCAACTGCGATTGTCGTGGACAGTTGTAAATAATGATCCCAGTTGCTCATTGGGGAGGAAATTCATTTCCTACTATTCCAGTTGGATGTCATATTTAAAAAATTAGGTACAAACTAGTGTAACATTGTTAATGTCAAATGTCAGACAGTGCTTGCGTAAAACTCTTCGCAGCAACTATTTGTAAGGCGACTAAAGATACCTAACTGAAGTGCAAAGGAGATTATAAGGCGAACTGCTATTACAAATACTAAAAATTGTGTTCGTCTTGTTTAAAATAAAATTTCGCCTAACTGCAGAACAGTTGACAAGTAAAAGGTAAGTACCTACAAAAAAGAGTCCGTAACTTGTCTAAACCCCAACTGTCCGGGCAAAAGTGACTTAGGAGGGTATCCTATAGGTTCTGTCCACCCCATTAGGTATTACGGCGGTGAGTTTAGCACAAACCACTCTGCTATATGTTTGACAAGATCACAGCTTGAGCTCGTAAATCTAAAGTGCAATCGGCACTCTGCCCCATTGATCCACAATCAATCATATTCGCTTCAAAAGCGTAACCAGTACAACTTTGTTGAGCAAAATTCACTTCATGACAAATCTCACTTGAGCTGCTAAATCACTACAAAAGGACCGTTCACGCGTGTCAGGATATAATGGAAACGTGATGGGAGGTTTGCTTCGACCGCACACTGCACCACGAATATTGGATTGACGACGATATAACTTAAAAGCACTGAAAGCTTTAGAGACTTTACAGGTAGAGCTTCATGTCAAATGCGATTTTAAACTGTATTTCAAGTGTCGTAAAGACTGAACAGTTTTATGAATACTATTCAAAATTTACACTGAATATAGACAATGTACGTTATGAAAACATTTTTACCATGAAAATAATATACGTAACTGTAAACCGGTAACACAAACACAGTGAACAAGCGTTTGACCACCATCCTGCCTGATGTTAAGCAGCAATGTAGTCTACTATGGAACACACTTGTTCATTCATCACCTATTTACTCGCGACTTGAAGAAGGAGAAGATGAAGTCTAAGGTTGGTTTAGTTCATTAATAGATTAACTTCACCACCCTTTCATACGAAATTGGTATTTCAGTTCACAGTCTCTCATGTGTGCATTTTTCTTTTGGCCCGCTTACATAATGGATGCATAATACAAATCCAAAGCAAACTGAGCGATATTTGTCTGAAAACTGGCCGTGGAACAAGTTCTGCGTTACTAGGGTTGCATAACTCTACCGGGCTGCACCGTAGAGCCGCAGCGCCGCCGCGGCCGCAGCAAAGGACCGACTTTCCTTTTACGTAATATTTTATTAAGCGAAATGTCATTTTCATAAGAGCCACTAGAATTTTCCGCAAGACAGTCGAGAGATGTCTAAGTGAAGAGAAACATTAATGTCGCGTTTAGTTAATGGCTGGTAGTTGCAGGCGCCCCGAACAACTTTATGACAGTGCTCCTGTGAAGGTATGCTCTCCCGGTAAGTTATTTTCATGAACAGAATATCTTTCCTCAATTATTTTGTTGCATAACTTGCTGCACCTGTGGAACTTTCTTTGTAACATGACAAATCAACATGCCTTATTTACAATGTTACCTTCTTAAACTTGGATCTGTATGAAAATAGGCTGTCAGACTTGAAGCCGCTATACGATCAAGATTAAACATAGGAATTTCTGAAGATTTCTTAGAATGATTCAGTTGCTCACTTGTCGACTGCGGTACTAAAATATTACCTTATGCTGTTTATGCAGTAAAACAATAATTTGTTTATCAATTATTGATAATATGTATATTTTTACTAATGGGGATTTTTTTGACGTTTTTCTTAATTGGAAAGTTTGACAGTAATGACAGTTCCGAGCCTGAAAATCTGTCAGAAAAACGTCAAAGAAATTTCCCCATTCATGAGGAAAATGCGTCCTGGCCACTTTCTGAATGAGCACTTATGAATAAAAATAAAAAGGCAAACTAAATAAAAGTTAACTCAGATAAGTAAAATTAAAAAAAAGTTTACATACTCCCACAAATAAAACAGTTAAAACATATCGTAGACGAACAAGTTTCACTGTCTATTTAGTCTGGTACTAAGTAAACGCGTGAAGCGTCCGTTAAAAGAAACTAAGTAAAGCATTAAAACAAAATCTCCTAACGTTTTTCATGAACCCTGCATCGGGCCAAAAGCAGACAGTTTGTATTCAAAAACAGTAGTGGCAACGTAAAAAGACAAGACAACAATATAGGCGATGTGCCAAACATGTTGCCACGACGTCGTCGGCGGCGATGTGTTTTATGGCTACAACAGATGGCGCCAGTGTCGGACGTGCTCGGAGAACAGGCAACGTCGCATTGACTGCTTATGGGGATTTAAAATTGTTTAGTTACAACAAAGTATGCCTACAGGCGTCTACCAAATGAGGCGAACCTTTCAGAATGTATAGGTTCTTTCGTTTTTACTGTAAAGGAAAACGTTGTAAGGAAAACCACATTGCTAAAGGTGTGTGAAGTATAGACAGCGTTGGAGTACCTTGTTACATTTAGTTAAATACGATTGGTGAAACTGTCCCGATTTGAGACAATTAAGTAAGATTTTTACATCATTTAAGGGCGATTCCCGCAATTGCTTCTATGGTTGTTATGAGTCAAAGGTTTGTCGATTGATAACAACGTGTTAATTTACGTGAATCGTCGTAATAGTATGAACCAAATAGTGATAAAAAACCACTAATGAGCACGTCTATCAGTAAGTACCTTTACCTACACCAACTGTGTTGAAACAATATTTGTCGCACTTTACAGTAGTTCACTCCAGCTCCAAAAAAAAAAAAATAATGACCCTTGAATTTTAATACCTCGAGAGTCGTGTCACTAATTCAAGGCAATTTCGCGCAATTTGTGTTTGAATATAGGCCGGCCACTTTGTGTCAAAATAGACTTTTACAGGCCCTTACTTAATTCTTCTTTGTTCTTTGATAATGGAAGTTTTTTTTCCGTTAAAAATGATTACAAGAAAATCAGTAGCAATTTTTAATTTAATTTATGACTTTCCTTCCGCATTCGCACTCTTATTTCCCTAACGATCTTCGCGACGAAATGTGCGTATGTACATACCTACATTTCCAGATAAAAAAAATCTATTTACGTAAGTAAGATCCGGCCGGCTTTTGCGCCAAAAATCGATTACCACAAACAACGCAATCTCATTCGCCAAAGTGTTGCGCTATTCTACGTTTCCTACATTCTCTTACATATTTGAAAGAACGAATGGGAATATTTTTAGACTACGCACTTAAAATACACTTCACTTCACGCCTTATAATCCCAACTCGGGGTAGGCAGAGGCACTTAGTAAAGCTACTGCCCACTTTTCACGCGCGCGTATTTAACCCAACGTGACAGGGGACGAGCCCATCGCCGTTATAGGGTGCACACACCTTGTGGTGTGCGGGTTTGATCACGATGTTGTCCTGCACCGTACGAGCGTTGCATTGCGTACATAGGCTCTGAAAAAGAGTCCCATTGGTACACGTCCAGTAGCTGGACTCGAACCCGGGACCTCCCGGTTACAAGTCAAGTATCCGACCAACTGGACCACTGACGCTGAAATCACAACTGAATATATTACTACATAATAGTTTTATAACTTGTTATCGCTTTTAAGAAATTTAAATTTATTAAGTGGAAATGAAACCTGCTCTCGACATTATTCAGAAAGAGAAAGAAGATATCGGTCGTTTTCACAACTAAAATAACCGAAAATTTTATTATTACTAAGCATCCTTGACCAGGAGAACATGAATAGGTCATGGGGCTAGTGTAACCGGTTGTTTTATGGCACCAACAGATGGCGTTGCGGGCGCGTGCCGGCATTGCGGCAACGTCGCGTTGCTATGTAGTCGCCTCGCGTGCATTAATTATACGATGGTACGGCGCGAAGGTAGCCGCAGAGTCCTGTCACTCGATGGGACCATTGTGTGGGACTGTTTTAGCTTTTTGGGGCTTGAATATAAATCGATCAGGATTCGAGACCGTAACGTAACGTGGGGAATCGCCGAACCTTTATTAATGGAAGTGGGATTTCCTTTCGGGCGCCGTGTTTTTGTATTTAGGACAAAGAGTAGGTACCGACATACTTTTAAAACTTACATGATTGGCTGACAGACATAGGAACGATAGATAGGACTGCTTCATTAACATACACTGTATGTGTTAGTTTCTGTCTATGATTCGTTTTTTGAAACTTCAATAAAAATACATGTAACTGTAAAACTGAACGACCAAGAAAAAATGCGTTAATTGACAATAATAAATCGGTAATACGCAACAAACATACCGCAGTAGAGGTCAACCCAGGTACCTAAATATTGCATAATTATTATCATTGGAATCCAAATCGATATTTTACTTTTTTCTTGATACGGTTATCCTCAGAATTTCTAATAGTTTCCTTCATCGACCATAGGAAGAAACATTGTTACGCCCTCCAAATATATAAACTAGATGGAAGCTAAGGTACCTTGTATGTCTATACTTGTATCATTATAATACAAATAATACGCTAATAAGCTGTTTTTAAACACAGTGAACAAGCCTTTGACCACCGCCCTGTCTGCTGTTAAGCAGCGATCTACGATGGAGCATGTTTGTTCCTATGTATACGTTATTTATTAGTTAGTGTGATTTTTGAGAGGTTTTTATGTGTGATACAAGTTGATAAAAGCTGTTAATAATGTATATTGGAAAACATTGTTTACCGGGTTAGCTAGTCTGTTTTATAAAAAAAAAATATTTCAAGCAACATAATCCCTTAAAACTAGAGTGTGTTCAATATCTGCCTGCCCTTTCCGAGTGATGAGTTGTCTGAAAAACCCGCGTATCAGCCGTATGACATGAAACAAACGGTTCGTTTGTTTCCAGAGCAGCCTTATAAGGAAGTACTCGATTAATTGAACATCCTGTATATTAGGGGAGGATTCACTTGATGTGATGAATTGGCCCACAGAAACAACTTCGGTCACGAAACTTGACGACGACGTATTGCCGAATATCCTTCGGGAACTTTAGCTACGTAGATATAGAGGTCGTTTTTCAATGGCCGACGTTAGTTTGAACGTTCTTGGGGTGTATGAGAGCAATATCCGCCTACTCATGTTTGTTTTGTAGCGTGCGCTTAAGAGAGGCGATATTATGAAGTTTTGCAACATTGTAAATACGTTCTGTATGTGCCCACATTCCCGTTCGGTGTGGAGCCTTCCCCCCCGCGTCTGCCTTAATGAGTGGGAAGTTCAAACAAATATGAACCGACGAGTTTTGTAATGTCATATTTCATTAGATTCAGAATCGTGTGTATTTGTATGATATGCATAATAGTATCGTTATTAAACAGACTTAACCTCTTACCAATAAACTTGTTGTCACATATACAAAGGTTATTACAGGTCTAAGGGAACTGGTTCATCCGTATTTCCGTATGTTATTATTTCAGTTGGAGAGGCCTATGTCCAGCAGTGATAATGATTTTTTTGGTTTTAACTATATTACCTGGCAAACATTGTTTTGCCAATATACAGTGTTTTTCTGCTAATACATGCATGATTAATATATATATACATACATACATTAGTGGACGCCCCGCGATTTAATTCGCGTAGTTTCAGTATTTCATACAAACTATAGCACCCTCTATATCGCGACGCGACCTAGAGGAACGGGGTATAAAGTATCCTATGTCTTTCTCCCGGTTCTAAGCTACCTCCGCACCAATTTTCAACCAAATCGGTTTAGCCGTTCTTGAGTTATAAGTGGAGTAACTAACACGACTTTCTTTTATATATATAGATAGATTTATCACTCTATGAACAAGCGTTTGACCACAATCCTACCTGATGTTAAGCAGCGATGTGGTCTACGATGGAGCTTACTTGTTCATTAGGTACCTATTCACCGCGACTTGTGATATATATAAACCTTCCCCAAGATTTTTTATTAAAGAAATCCGCATGAAAATCCGTTGCGTAGTTTAAAGATCAAAGCTATAGATATAGGGACAGACAGCGGCCTTGTTTTATACACACATCAAAAGTGTCTAGGGATCAAGTACATTTTAGAAGATTGCAATCAAGAATATATTTTACAAAAACTGAATACATTCATAATTTATTCAAAATGTGGTGACAAGTCATTGATACAGGCATGGGGAATTAGGTAGGAGACCAATCCAGAAGATTAGATTTGATTCAAATAAATT
>SJJU01015232.1:0-17110 GCA_012932125.1 Conopomorpha cramerella
AATAAAATGACTAATAACAATTCTCTAGCTATACAATTAGGTAATCATTTAGATCATTCATTGTCCTACAAACATAGTGGAGTGTGATCATCACAATAGTATTACGCCATTCAATTGAAATGTTTGTAAACTGTTATTCTTTCCCTCATTCATTGCTGGAAAATTCCTTATTATTTAGAAATAAACCCGTGAGCGAAAATACCGGGTCGCGAATAATTTTGTATACACGACATGACTATGAGTGAACTGCGCGCCGCAGGAATGAGCTGGAGCGAGGCCAGCGCGTTGCTGAGGACAGGAAGGCGTGGCGTGATCTTGTTCATCTTTGTCAAGGCCCTCTGCGCCTCTGGAGTGCCATAGGAACACAACATCACACCTCGCAATCGAATTGTATTTTAAAGTCTAGCTGTACCGCCCGTTTTTTCGTTACCGTGGGAATTTGGGTATAAAATATAGCCTATGTTACTCAGGAATAATGTAGCCTTTCAACAGGAAAATATTTTTTCAAATTTGACGTAGTAGTTTCGGTTTGTAGTTTCGGAGCCTATTCAATTGAAACACACACACAAAAAACCAAACCTTTCCTCTTTAAATATAGCGAAAAAGAAAGTATTATATAGTAAAGTATGGTTGTCTTGTATTCAATGTTACTACTTTCAGAATTAATACTCAATCAATAATTTATTGCCTTCAACAATGGTAATGGCATTACATGGTAGAAATAATATAATTATAAGTACAAAAAAAGTACAGCATTGTGATGGGCACATAATTTTAGAGGAGCGGACAGGAAATGTTTATAAATGTTGTCTTCTTTTAAATTATAGCAAGGTTTCTCAATTAACAGTTGATTGAGGTTTATTAAAAAAATCTTATGTTTAAGTTCATTTCTAAGTACTATTAGATTTGTAATGAATTGATTTTTTCTTATTATGATCCAGGGTATGTTCACGAGTGGAGTATTTTATGGTCTTTTCCTTTGCACCTAGGTATACAAAAAAAATAGATTTTATGCAACACACACCTGACACAACAACATTATACATTTCCAGGAATTCCCGGCGATTCTTGGAGGTCGCTTTTATAAAATAATTTATACCGTCGTGAATGATTGACGTGACACACACACCCTTACGGACCTTTCCGCTTTTGCAAAACGGGTGATTATTGTGTGATTATGATACGAGTCGTAGTCTGTAATGAAACTTATTAACATTCAAAAAACATTAAACATGTTTAATGATTTTTATGAGGCAAGCATGTATAAGCACATATTTTCACTTCACATATTATCACTTGTATATGTAGGTAATCATCATCAGCCATATGACAACCACTGTTAGACGAGGGCCTCCCCTAATGATTTCCAAGATCATCTATGACGGGTCCGTTGGTGTAGTGGTCAGCATGTCTGCCTCTGCTTCGTAGGGTCGTGGGTTCGATTCCGATCGCTGACAGGTGCTTAGGTGATGAGCTTTTAAGAACTTGTTGGATGTGTCTGGGTGTTTTATTTATATAAGTATGTATTTAAATGAAAAAAATAATTATACAAGTAAATATATTTCGTTGTCTCATTTCCATAACACAAGTGCTTTAGCTACTTAACATGAGGTTCATTTCATCATTAGGTCCTAAGCTATATTCCACGTCACTAACGATTCTAAATCAAAATGTCTTTTATTTCATTGTCGTCAATGCTATTACAAACAGATATAAATATATTGATGAAAGTCATGTATGAGTTTAAAAACAGAATCAAACGTCCCCTGTAATTTCTTTTAATGGTCAGAAGAACCGGGAAGAAACTGGTTGAGAATATAATGATCAGTTTCTATATCCTACTAATATTATAAACACGTATATATTTGGTTGGTTGCTTGTATGTTACGCTACGCTTTTACTCAAAAAAGCCGAACATTTTTCAATGAAACTTTAATAAAAGCTAACATGTACTACAGCTACATCTACATCGTAATAACACAAAAGTTATATTTTATCCCGAATTTCCTTCGGGAGTGAGTTGCTGCGGGTGTATATAACTGCTGGGGTACGTCTAGTATAGAATACTAGCTGACCCGACAAGCGTTGTTTTGCTAATATACTTTATAGCCTTATATCGCACAGTTATAACAAAAGTGACACAAAACAAAATGTCTCATTTTATGAAATTGAACCTTAACATAAAATATACAAAACTTAAATTACAAAACCGGCACGTTTCATATTGGGTCCTTTTTGTCCTAACTATGCGATATGTTATTCTATTTTATAAGCTACAATGCTGCCAAGTTTCATCAAAATCAGTCCAGTATTTTTTGCTTGAAAGAAGGACAAACATCCACATATCTATCCAAACTTTCGCATTTATAATATTAGTAGGAAGCTTCTATGCGTCACGGCTGATATATCGTTCATTCACAGAGGTACTTTAACGATACCTTTAAGAAGACTAAATAGCGGTCTCATTCCGCTAGTTCTACCTCACTAATTCACAGTCAATAGAGAAGGACAGAAGTATTCATTGACATGCTGTCAAGTATGTCTTAAAAGCTAATGAACCAATAAACAACGTCACGCCTCAAAGACAATCCATCTCTCGTTGTGGTCCTGACATACCTCTTTTGATTGTTCCATATTAATTAATTTATTCATAAATGCGCATCGGTTTCGGGCGCTCTTTACCTTGCCTTTCCGTTAGCACTTTGCGTAGGTGTACAGTACAAAATGTTGAATTGGCAGACAGATTGCGAACTTTTCGCTTCAAGCCATTTCTTCTAGAGCTTAATAGACAGAGTAATTGGGTGTGTATTGGGTAACACCTACTGTATTGCTGGTGATTTTACATTGTAGCTTGTTCATTTATTATTCATGTAAATTCTGTGCACGCCTCTCCGCGAGTGATTAAATCAGACAAATTCAATTAATGTTTATTTTTTAGTTGGCCACGAAATTGCTCAGTTGGTGACACGAGTTAAGTTAAGAGTTGTCATAATGTGACAAGTAAAAATGAACCTTATAGTCTAATACAATTTTCGGTGGTAAACTAAGAACTTGGCCGACTTAATTTGAAAATCATTGAAACACCACTTGGAAATAGTCAAAAGCTAGAACGAAATGTGAACCTGAAGTGAACCGCTTTAACGGGTGCTGTTGTATGTTTAAGAATTTAGGGTTTTTAATAAATAAGTAATAACTTTAAAGCTATATATATAACTTTAACCGACTTCAATCAGCACTAATTCTTATCACGTTTTTTTTAAAGTTCCCCGTCGATATATCTGCTCTGCCATCAAACCACCCTGCATTCCTTGACCCTGATTTCCTAATCAAAGGATCATCTTTGAAATATTTTCTTTCCAACAACAAAAAGAAGCATAACAATTGGTTCATAAACGACGAACTAACACAAAAAGAAGCATATATACGGCAGAACAGAGAAACCTCCTTTTTTAAAGGAATACCTCTATAATAAGTTGAGCGCCTAAAAATACTAAGTTGAGCAGCAAAATTACTAATTGAGCAGAAAAATTTTTGATTTTGTATTTATTAGCTGACCAAATCACTAATTTTGTCGCTAAGTCAGTATTTTGGTTAGGTTAGGTTAGACTTTTTTGATGCACGTTTAAATACTATCCTTTTTTAAATAGTTTAAAAATAATTGAATACACTTCACGGCTCTTGTTGCCAAAGCAGGGTAGGTACTTACTAATAAAATGTCCACGGTTCGCCAGGATTTGAATATTGTAGGTACAGGAAATGCCCTAAGCGAGTGCGCGGGCGCGGAGCTCGTAATAAAAAGGTGACGTCGGGTTGTTCACTCGTCTGAAAAGGTCGCTGCGTGCGTCACAGGACATATCTAGACTATTTTTTTTTTTACAATATTATTGCTTCTAAGAAATAAGGACTAGTTTGTTACGTCATAAGTGTATAAGCGTTTATATTGGCGCGATTTAAACATCATCTTATAATTAATTAACTACCGATTTGGAGTGACATGACAGCTGTTCCGTGGACAAGCGTAGCGGGTTTTAATTGATGCATTCTGTAAATGCGGGGGTTACTTATACTATATTATGTAGGTATTTGTACCTACTTACTTTTATTGCTTCGTAATTTGCTTTAATTAGTAGTACAAACTACGAACTTTCTCATTCCCGGGAATCCTGGAGTGACAAGTTTTACATAATGTAATCAATTGCTCAACAAAAGTCCTTCATTTCTTAATCTATTTAGCATTTCTTTTGAAACTACTTGGAACGTGATGGATTCGCTTTGCAACGCAGAGAATTTCCTAAAAATATTAAGCAATTAATAACATTTGGTAAGATTATATAGATCACAGTGGCGTGCAATTGGGGAGGCCTATGTCCAGCAGTGGACAAATATGGGCTGATGATGATGAAGATAATATAGTCGCGTGACGTTGTACATAACAACCTAGTTTGATCAGATTGTTTCATTCGTGACGGGACTCACGGGATTTACAAACAATAAAAAAACCCGTAGCGATCATACTAGAACAGCTTAGGTTGCAGAATACTGGGCGTGAAAACCCACTGTAGAATCCCAACAGAAATAAAACAACATGTTTGTGTTAAGGTAGGATAGATACATTATGTAATGAGATGAGCAGCAGAGGTCCTGGTGCAATTACGGCGATGTTTATGAGGATCATGAGATCCACGGCTGGACGAGGGCCTCCCCCAATGATTTCCATGATCTTTTGAGTGGTAATGCCCATAATCGCCACGCTTGGCAGGTGGGTAGGCGATCTCTGTTGTGGTTTCACTCAGAGAGAGAGCGCGTCGTGCCCGTTCTCTAGATAGTTCCCTCAGTCGCCTCTTACGACCCCCACGACGGGAAATGTTGGCTGGGGTAATTCGCGGTCACCACACGGCTAGGATTATTGAGGCTATGAGGGCTCCACCAGGTTAAAAAAAGTGTTATCGCGGGGAAGTGGAATAGGGACATTTTGTGTATGATCAAGTAGAAATTAGATAAAAACAATATTTTCGTACTCTATCCGAAACAGTTCTGAAGAAGATTAAATCAAATCCACCGTTCCATTTTTCAAAGGGTAACCTCAGTAATAAAGATATTACTATGCCCATAATTTACCCCAGTTAATTGAACCCTTGATCGTATTTTATTATTCTCGATAATAGAACTTGTATCCAGGAGATAAAATTCGTAATCGACTGTGCAAGTTTCATGGTAATATTTAGCATGATAATGTTTTGCATCCACTAGGTGCATGTTTTCTGCTGTATTAGCCGAAGGTATTCGCAAACAGTTGGTTTAAGCGCATAGTTAGGTATATATCTCTCTATCATCTCGCATCGCTTCAAGTAGGAGAGAAAAAAGTGCGGACTTCAGCTGGAGGTAAGCGCGGACGTTCGGCCACTTCATGTCAAAACATCAATAAGGCATCGTTGTCATATTGTGTTAAGTGAAAAATGAACCTTATTGTCTAATGACATTCATAAACCAGATCCTTTACCTACTGTAGATGGCGACGAGAATTGCACCAAAGCCTCCCTGTCGCATATATACGACGTGTTAGTATAAAATTATGTGTGACATGAATTTAATACAGTTTGTACGGAGCTGAGGACACCCACGCGGTATATACCTACCTGTACGAATGATCGTTGGTGTCACCTTCAAACATTTCTTCGTAGCCTATTGGATTTCGGGGAACGTTTCTCGAACTGTTTCCATATTATGTGGATGAATTATTAAAAGAGTATACAGACTTAAGATTGTATCATTAGACTCTTAATCGCGAAATTCACTATCACACACTATATCTTTTTGACAGCTTCGAAGGAAATGACTGAAGTGGGAAAATTACACTTAACTCTACTTAAAATGTATTATCATGACATGAATTATGTTGAGAACTAACAGCTTGGTTCGGACTCTTTGCTATGTTATTTATACTTTAAATTTTTATTTCAAAATATTTTTTTATACTCTAATGTTTTTAAAGGAGGTGATGCGACGAGATCGTTCGCCAGGACAAAGACTGGTGGACATCAGCGGAGAATGGGGAAGAATGGAGAAAGGGAAGACAGGCATATGCCTTGCAGTGGGATTCATTAAGCTAGCAATAATAATAATGTTTTTCGACTATTCGTTTTGCGCTCCCCGGCAAGAAAACACCGCGCGTGTTTTCTTTCCAATCAGTGTAATAAACGGTGAAAAATTGAGGACTCAGTTCTTCTCAGAATTCGTAAGGATTCAAAATATAAGTAGAAACAATCAGAAGTTAACGCACAGACGTTTAACTAATTAAATTATTTTATTTTACACTAAAGTAGCGTGCAAATTCGGGACGGTACACTGCTCTTAAATTAAAAGGCGTGAAATGATAATCCGAAGGAAATAGCAGTACACTTTTAGAATGGTGATTTATCTTGTATATTCAATTGTTTTATTCGATGAACGAATTTGACAGTCCCTGTGCGTACAATATGATACTTTATTCCTACATAAATTAAACTGAGAATTGAATACAAACAGTTCAAGATCTTCATAAAATATACTCTTTTTTGAAGCAGAGTACAAAATTGTGCGAACGGGAACTGTTGGAACTGAACTTGCAATCTTTTAATTGCAAGTATTATCCCCTAAATAACTAATAGAATTGAAGATAAAATTATATTAATAGCCGGAAACCTTTGGAGGAGACCCTCGTCCAGCACTGGATGTCGTGTGGGTTATGATGAAGCTAATAGAAAAAAAGCTAAGACAAAGTACCTAAAGAACCCCCGAGTGAGATTGGGAGATAATATCATCCGATTTCAGAGGCTTGGCAAGCAAGCTCGTTCTAAAATAAGTAACATGGCGACTGCAAGTGTCACAGCGCCATAAGAAATAAAAAAAAATTGACAATCCGAATTTTCCGGATGTTGTGTTCTCGACCTGAAATATATTAATTTCATTTTATCGGTTAACGTTGTTTATCCAATATACCAGCAGCGACGTGCACTGGCTTTTACGACAAGGTAGGCAGTAATCCCGAAGGATTGACACCTATGTATAGGTCACTTGTCCTTAAGACATATAGGCGCCTACTTATCTACTCACCCACAAAACGTAGGACCTTCGTTAGCCTATGTCTATTTTGTAAATATATTTGCTATACTATTGTATTGGTCCTAACTGTTAAGATAGTATAAGCTTGGTAAATAAATAAATGTCGTGAGTACAACACAAAAAGATCTAGCAATAACTCTATTATTAGGTCGGGTAGCCAAAATACAAAGGTAGGCGGAGTCTTTTTGCCTGTATGGAGTGCACGCCACTGCAATATACATTATTAATAGTATTTCTCTGCTAACCTTCCTCTAAAATAATTACATCTACCCATTGAAGAAAACTGCATAAAAATAAAAAATCTAAGCATACATAGGGACAGAGGCGGGAGGCGACTTTGTTTTATACTATGTATGTTGTATTGATGTTTTATTATTCAGGCAATGTTTTGATCGAATCAACCGTACCCCTAGACGAATTTAATAATGATTTTTAATATATCTAATACGAACAAGGCTTTATTCGTAGTGCTGCACAATTTAGATCGATTCCCGTAATATTCTTGTTCTTATTAAAAGTAGAAGCTGTGAGATTATATGAGTACCTACGTGGTAATTAGGTACTTACGATAAAAGCCCCTAACTAGCATGTTTATCACTCTTAGGCCCTTATTCTGAAACAACAATCAGCACTCAAGTGTCGATTGAGATATTTTGTCTCTTTTACACAGGCATAATTAAAACGAGACAAACGTTAATTGAGCTGAGTTTCCAAATGCGGGCTTTAGTTTGTTTTTTTTTTTTCAGCGAGAACGCACGTCATGAAGAATTCATGTTTTTTTACCAATTAGGTAATTGTTGGCATTCTTCATTAAGTTCTTATCGACTTAAGCGTATACAATTATGTACTTAGTAGGTAATTAATTAGATTTGCAATTCATAAAAAATAAATGTTTTGTTTGTTCAGACTGAACGTGGACATAAAATAGTATTAAACATTACTTATCCCAAAACGGGGAAAAAAACGGGAGCACTTGGCGAATTAATAAATGTCTCTGTTCGCCGACATTTCAATATGTATTTACACATAAAATACACTTCACGCCTTTTAATCCCAAAGCGGGGGTAGGCAGAAGGCCTTGCTTATTAGCAAATGCCCCACGGTTCACTCAGCGTATTTAACCCAACGTGACAGGGGGTGAGCCCATCGCCGTTATAGGGTTCACACACCTTGTGGTGTGCGGGTTTCATCACGATGTTGTCCGTCACCGTACGAGCGCTGCGTTGCGTACATAGGCTCTGAAAAAGAGTCCCATTGGTACACGTCCAGTAGCTGGACTCGAACCCGCGACCTCCCGGTTACAAGTGAAGTATCTGACCAACTGGACCACAGACGCTATGTATACACATATTTATAATAAAACTGTTTGTTACTTGATTCTTGTCCCTTTACTGATACTGATAGAGGTAGGAACATTTAAGTTAGATTTTTCTAGTTCAATTGCAATTGCCGTTAATTCCCGACTGAATGCCACAAATTGAATCATGTTCCTAACATGACTACGCAATAAATAAAAAAAAGTAAATACGCTTCACGCCTTGTAATCCCAAAGCGGGATAGGCACTTTACAAGCAAATGACCACGGTTCACGCGCGCGTATTTAAACCAACGCGACAGGGCGTGCGCCCATTGCCGATATGATTCGAAAATATATTACAGTGAAACAGATTTGTGCAAAAGGCGATATAAATACAAAGTACGTTACCTGAATACAAAATTTGAATACGTCCGTACGCCGAAATTAAATCACTGATATCTGTACCTCATACGAATAGTTGGGCAGTGAATAAGTTCTTAGAATATTTGTTCGCATACATACGACTGGAGCTTATTCAAATGTGTCCCGCCAACTCAAGTGGCTCAGCCAGCTTGCCGTCAACACTTCGTAGAAGCCATTGTGGTTGATGGGCCATTGAAAACGACACCGGATCTCAGCGACGGATGTTTTTATATCAATCGTCTATCAGATACAATTTTTAAAAGTCGCACACTACATGAGTCACTCTGTATTAAGTAGGTAACTACTAGTAAGTAATTACTTAGTGTTCATGAAGTTAGAACAAAGTACTACTAGTTAAAGTCTCGAAAGCTGGTGAAATGTATGCTAAGCACGAACTAGTTAGTAAACGTTTTAGCTTTTTATGAATATTGTGGTAGTGGCGGTTAGTGTTATAACGCAACTTGAACAGAGAAAATTGTTTGTTCAAATAAAACATATTGAGATGCCAATACATGAGTTTCGAACAGATTTTCAAGCTTCATCATCAGCCACATAACGTCCACTGCTGGACGAGGGCCTCCCCCAATGAGATCCGTCATTTGGGCTGAAATGCCAGTAATCGCCACGCTTGGCAGGCGGGTTGGCGATCGCAGTGGTGTTGTGGTTTAACTCACAGAGAGCGCTTCTGCCCGTTCTCTGGAGAGCTCCCTCGGTCGTCTCTTACGACCCCCATGACGGGAAAAGTTGTGCTGGGGTGGTGACACATGTATTCTATTCGCCGTCACCACACGACTTCGGCTTTTCAAGCTTAATTGAGATTTAAGCCCGAAATTCCCACGGAAATGGACAAACGGAACGGAATAAGTACAGCTAATAACATACTCATGAAAAGAAACCCAGGTATTTTTATAAACTACTCAGAAAGTAGGTAGATCAATTTATTTTACGTCAGATATTGAGATATCAGCATATGTTGAGTTATTGCTTACTAGTCACGAGGCTATTAAATAAGCACCTACGACAAATAGGTAATTTATATTCGTCACCTGCAATATTTTTTCCAGGCCTTAGAAACATTTTGTAGAAAAACACCTATTTTTTTTTAATTAAGAAACAGTTTTTCTTATAAAAAAATAATTGTCTGAAATTGTCGGCATTTTTGAATGGTTCTTTATAAAAAAAAATGATACCAAACAATGCTAAGTCATTGAGATTTAGCTTTTCATGAAGATCCTATTTCTTAAGTTATTTTTTAACTCGAAAAAGGTGGAATACCTTTTATAAAAATGGTGTCAGCCAAATTTATGAAATTTCTTAACTTCAGTTTATAAATTCAACATATTTGTAACAGAACTAAGTATTTTAAAACATGGAAAAACATTATTTTAACCGATCGTGGCCACTGCGCGCGCCATGTTTCGTTTCATCGCTAGGGTAAAAAAAACCACCATTAATATGTAGGAAACCCGTTTGCTTACAATAATTTATTACGTAGTACCACACCACCTTTACGTACTAAGAATTCTTCTTACAAGTTATGTACCCGACACGGCTTATGGATTTAAAGTATCTAATCTCGTCTAGTTCAAGTAGTCAATGCAGACGCACAGTAGTAGACAGCTATCAAGATAATAATATTAATATAGTCACTTAATTGACTCAAAAACCAACACCACAATAAATCAACGATTTAAAACTCAATAAATTATTCCTAGTAATGAAATATACTATTTTCTGTTGATTTTACTGCTTATTTATATCTTAGTAACAAGCAATTATTGTTCAGTTAGTTGTATAATAAATCTTTCCGACGCTATAAAAAGTAGCTTGATTTACTTTTTTTTTTGCTGATATAATAGTTTGATACATTATATCAGCAAAAACATAAACATACTCTTTCAAGAAAAAACTACCATACATTTTTCTATGTCTAATTTTAAAATGTCGCGAATTTCCCGCAGGGAAGGGTTACCTGCGGGTAACGCTGGAGAACATCTATACTCTAATTCACTGTCACAAAAACTAAAAATCAAGTCATCTCAACTCTGTCATTACTGTCAATGTCAATAAGACATTCCACGAGTGGATGATACACGTTCAAAGTTCTTTGTATAAATACTGACAACAAAACTAAATGTTAGGTACTTTGTAGAGATAATCTATACAAAAGATTTACTAGAGACGCATTTATCGCAAGTCCACAGAAGATATATCTAAAGGATAAAAACTGATTTGGAAAATAGTTCTTTGTGGTCAATGTGATATCAATATTAATCGTGGCTGTGTCTAATCTACTCCTTTGTTAACCGACTTGAAAAAAAGGAGGTACTTCTCAATTCGTCGCAGTTTTTACTTGTATAAAAATATTACCTCCAAAGATCCATCATCATCAGCCCAAATATGTCCACTTCTGGACATAGGCTTCTTCATTTGCACTCCACTGTGATCTGTTTTTGGCTTCTGCCAGCCATGTTGCGTATATCATCAGTCCACCTTGCCTGAGGGCGTACACTCCGTTTGCCGAGACGCGGTCTATACTCGAGAATTCGTATGCCCCAAAGATCCTTTTTACGTAATGATTATGAACGGGAATTTAAGTATCATCTTGTGTTATAACAATAAGTTAAATGGTTACTTAAGCGGACATATTATTGTGAACAATTAATGATATTAAAAAAAAAAAACAACATAAGAGCGAGTCCAAAGACAAACATAGAATAAAGTAGTTGCATCTCTGTCGTTTTCAACTATCTTTGACAGATTGTTTTTTTTAGTAAACTTCTTATTGGTGATTGAATCCATTAATTATTACATTCTCATGTTCGTAAATGAATCCCATTCATTATGTACAAAATGTCTACCAATGAAGACTTTGCGTTTTTTGCACACATTTCGTTTTACGTTCCATTGAATAATTAATGAACAATGCCAACAAGTTGGATCTTTTCACTTACCTCTTTTTTTCACTTTAAAACAAAATACACTTTACGCCTTTAAGTCCCAAAGGGTAGGCAGAGGCACTTGCTTAATAAGCAAATTCCCATTTAACCCAAAGTGACAGGGGGTGAACCCATCGCAATTATACTTCACTTTAAACTTTTTTCATATTTCATCTGTAGATTCATTCTGATACCTCACGCGGAGTAAAAGACGCTGAAGGAACCGAATGAATGAAAAGTGACACATCTGATCAGTATTATCTGTTTAGCTACAAAATCATATATTTGTTTAATGTACATTTACTTTAAAATAGATATGCCTCCCACGATAACCGGTCGCGCATTTAAGTCAAGAGCCGAAAAATCGGAGCGATTTCTTTACCAAAATATAAAAAAACGTTCGGTTTTTAAACTTTTTACCTCTATCCCTATTTTGTACCCTTCACTGGATCCAGCATTTTGTACAACCGGTTTGAAATCATGTTATTTATTTATTGACACTTTTTGCATAGAGAAACGCGGACTTAATTCTAAATCTTTACTAGTCAACTATTCATTGCAATTGATTGTGATGATTAGAGGGTGTCAGATAATATTAATAGACATAGTAAAAGTATAAGTAAGTTATATTGTTTTAATTAATTTTTTCTTCACTTTAAAGATGACTATTATTAAGTTATACAAATTATAGTTTTATGTATGTACGATGTACCTATGTGCAACAAGCTTCGTCAAAAACATAAATAAAGAAATAAATTAAAATTTTTTCACAAACAATAATTGCGGAAACGAAAATCTACCCACTGATCCTGATGTTAATCCGCGTTGTTTGAATGTCCACGCATTCTGTCCAGGTTTTATCATGTCCAATGCTTATAAAGTAGTCAAGCTTAATTACTCCAGTTCGTCCAGTGCACATCCAGATTGCCCAGCTCATTGAGTTGTCCTGCTTGAGTGATGTGAGGGCAATTCACTCCGATTTATTGAGGGGTGTCATTGTAAAACAACCTGGTTTGTTATTCTAATTGTCCACGAGCTTGGTAAGGACTGACTTGACGTGACCCTACGTTATTGTGGCGTTTTGTCGGTGTTGTTTCACTAAGGCAAGTTTGTCAGAGTATATCTTAGTGGAAATATAAGATAAGCGTTTGTAGACGAAAGGCAATTGCCATATGGATGGCCAGTCTTTGGAGTAGAAGATTTCTTTTGTCTCGATTAGTAATATTGACAGACTAGTGGACGCCCCGCGATTTCGTACGCGCAGTTTCAGTTAATTTTAATTAATCAGCATTAATTTCGATTCGAAAACACTGCCTACAAAATTAACGTTTACGTGTAAACTTTTAACCCTCTTTGGGGGTAACCCCTTAGTGCGTGAATTTTGAAAAATCCTTTCTTATCTCACGTAAACATAAAAAAAATGCAAAAATTTTGCATAGCGGTTCCTATGCAAAATTTTTGCGTTTCTCCGCATTATCGCCACAGTAAAAATAGTTCCAACAACGTTTCCGAGACCATTGTTTGGGGGCCTTTTACACGCTTATATTAGCAAAACAACGTTTGCCGAGTCATCTAGTTATGAATAAATTGTAACAAATCTTATTATACCTATTAGAATGACCTCCTAAAACATAAAAACAGTCTAGTAATTTTTTTTTATAGTTTAAACTTTTATTGATTTTAAAAACAGCCATAAAGCGTCTGATGCGTGAAAAGTTGGATGTTGTGGCGAATAAAATATTTTTGTGTGCACCATTACCCTTTGTCTACTTTTTTATAGGTTTCTCTTTCAATGAGTTCCTCCCTAACTGGCAAATAAACCGCCGCACTAGGGAACTGTTCCATACGATTTTATGGCTAAGTTAGATTATTCAATAAAGATGTTTGCATTTATTTGACTTTTTTTTACTATAAAGATATTGCTTACTAAAACGCTACTTATACGACGAAGCTGCATTCATTCTATTGAGAAAATATATTATTTGGATCGAAGGTGTCAGTTTTTCATAAAAATTCACATTCTTATTCAAACACGCGGGGGCATCTCAAACAAAAGGCGACTAATAAATTTCAATTTCTAATAAGATTATAACAATAAATAAAAAAATATATATGCGTCGACTTAAAAAACGGAGAAGGTATCTATCTTCTCCATTTTTTCGTCAGTCAGCATTTCGTTTTTATTTTAGTGTTAATTTGTAACAAACATAGGTACATCATCAGCCGCATGACGTTCACTGGTGGACGAGGTACTACCGCAATGATTTCCATGTTAATTTTTCCGCCAAACTTGGCAGGCGGGTTGGCGATGGCACTAGTGTTGTGGTTTAACTCACAGAGAGCGCTGTTGCCCGTCCTCTGGAAGGTTCCTCCGGTCGCCTCTTGCATTCCTCACGACGGGAAAAGTTGGGCTGGGATGATGGCACAAATGTATCCTGTTCGCCGTCAATATACGGTTAGGCATAGATACATGCAAAAACACAAACACATTTCGCCACTTTTAATATTATGTGTGCTGCAAAACTACTATTAGTATATCATAACCTAAATATTCCACGCGAGCGACGCAAATTATATTCTTAAGTACACTGTTCACGCACTTCTTGCTATAGCTATAATGTTCAGAATAAAGCATTCAATGAACTCAAAATACGCGGTCGCTGGTCGCGCATGGATGTGTTTAGGCCATCGGTACAAAAAAAAGTGAATTGCACGACTACAAACTGCTTTTTTATAGAAATTAAATATAATTGATTAATTGGTTCATCATTATTATGTTTTCATTAACTCAACGGCTAAGTGACGAAAATAGGTAACAATTAAAAAATATAAAATAACAACAGTTGTAATGTGTTATGATTTATTAATAGTTTTTTTACGGAATGATAAAGAGGATCAAACGAAGAAAACAGATTTGACACGTTGCATTATGTAAATATGGGCTGATGATGATTATGTAAGGAGCCAAGTACAAATGTTGATGCAGCGGCTGCCAGGACTGTGACAATGGAGATCCATAGTTCCTGTTCCATCCATAGTATCTGCCTATTACTCTGGGATATCTTTGGAAGGGATACAAGTTTTAATCTTGGTTTGTCAAAAAAACCGTTCAGTAGATTTTTCCGAAAAGAAAAATCAAACAATCACATTTCTAACATCATTCATTATTTAAATATATAACAATTTCAGCTTGCGCGAGGGCTTTTGCAAGAGGCTAGACGTAACCTACGCCATGATACTTTTCGATTCGACAAGATTCCTCTTTAGAGATTACCTCATTGGATATTAGGAACTTGATTTTCTAGATTTAAATCATTCTTTTTAAGGCATGTATAAATAATCCTAACAATTTGACCATCAGAGTTGCTTTGTGAGGCTAGAAGTGAATAAAAATCAAAATGTTTTCGAAGTTTAATTCCACCTCACTTGGAATTAAAAGAGTCAGCTGATGACAGTGCCGATTTAAGTCATTTATTTTAAGCCCAGAGCATCACAAAGGCGGCACCTACAATAATGGCGGCGATCTACAAGGCGAGGATCACGCACTCATCAAAATGCCCATAAAGTTAATGAATCGGCAACATTTTCGCGAGCGACAATTTTTTTTATATAGGTACCTCCATTTTACGACCCACCAACAATATTTTACGAGTTTACGAATGTATCGCATTCACTTCTTCGGATTCATAATATACTTTAATTTTACCGCCGAAAAACCTATAAAAATATGCAAATACAGTATAAATGTCGTATCCAATGCGCCAGTAAAACCACGCAGTTATAAATAGTTCAGGCCGTACCTTCAGTTTACGACCGAGATCATCTATAGGCGAGTATCGGATTTGTAATAATGAAGATTGTTTACGTTTTGCGCCCGGGTGTAATTGGTTTTTGATGAGCAAACATAAAATGACAATGAAGGAAAGGAAGACGTCTCGAAGGGTAATCGCATTGACATTTGGGCAAACGGCGAATTTTCATGGAACTTAATAATGCTTTTATTCAACCGTAAAGTTTTTTGTCGTGTCTTCATTTTCGGTTGTTTGTTTTTTATTTCGGGTTGATCAAAGATATCGACTTTATTATAACATATGCGAAGTTGGGGTATTTTGTTCGTTGTTTTTTCGATATTTGTCTCAATCGACGAGCAGTTGGAAGTAGAGTTGTAGATGTACATTATTATACGGGGCTTTTCCATAGCTCGGCGTCCAATGCTCCTATTGTGCATGATTTGAGTGGCGCCCACCACAGCCTACCTTCAGCTCCTCGAGGAACCGCAACAAACAGCAGTTGGAAGTAGCACGAGATGGTGAAGTGTTCTGGCACCGACATTCTGGTGGTCACGGATTTCTTACAATTTAATATGACGTTAGACATTTTTTGTGTGCTTCCACTTGTTTGAACAGTCTCAAAAACCCTTAGCTAATTAGGGTATCGTAGATGGGGTCAGGAGTACGTGTGTGTAATGTCTCTGGTAGATTTCACAGGTCTAGCCCGATCCTTTTGAAGGTACAGCATAGGGACACGGGCCCAACATGAAGAAGCATTTTGAGACTTACATTAATATTCGTTTAAATGGGGATTTTCAGGGCCCTTGTTTCTCTTAGTTATGACAGATGGCGCTAGCTGTATTAAGGTAATAAATGTCAACGCAATGCCTAACATCAAGCAGTCACTATAGAACGTATTTTTTATTGAAGTTTAAATAACTTACCCAAATAATAAAAAAAACGTACTAAAATATAACTGACAGAAGTCATCGTGGATACCTACTAGCGACATCTAAACGAGAAGTTTTTGTAGATTGAAAATACGCCATTAGTCGAATAGGTAATTATCTATCGGACTAATATTTACAGAATTTAAGATATAAGAATATTTTTAATAGACAATTGAATGAAATAAGTACCTATACTAACAATAAAATAAACAGAAACATATTTCTTGAACTAGGTGTTTTATTACGCAGTTTGTATATTATAAAAATATTGCCTAATCCATTGTGCAATATATACAATAGTTTAATAAAAACTCAAGCAATACCTGTCTCCAGCTGGGAAATATTCTGTATTCAATATAAAATAACAAACTTAATTGTATAATACTATTGAAACTTCATAACAAAACACGTCCTAGGTATGTCGGTAATTACCTGAAGACTATTTATTAGACTAAGGAACGATCGCAAGTTAAAATTGCGAGGCAATCATAAATGTCCGCATATATATCCCAATAAGTTAGCCTACACTAAAATGTAAGGTTTATAGATCGTTAAACTCATTGAAAAGGGCTCGATAAGGATTTTACGACGTCTAAGAAATCGGAGACCCACCGCGATATGTCTGAATCT
>SJJU01015235.1:0-20307 GCA_012932125.1 Conopomorpha cramerella
TAGCACAACCGAATAAGTACACGATTCTTTAAAATGAGATATGGGCAAATAAAAGTTTGAACGATCGTTATGTATAGGCGAAGAACAATATAACTGTCCGTTTTTCACATAAAATAAATCTGTGAATAGAACCCCTGCCAATATACGCTTTTGCTAGACTAATAGAGCAGAAAATTCTAAGAATTCCTATATATATATAACTTGATGAAAAATGCACTTATTCGGTTTTGCTAGTATACCCTCGATAAGTAAAAAGACACTGCCTACCTCAGTGTTTTGGTTACCCGACCTAATAATAGAGTTATTGCTAGATCCTTTCTTGTGCTACTCATACGACATAGGCTAAGGAAGGTTCTGTGTGTTTGTGGGTAGATAGGTAGGTAGGTAACTATAATTCGTAAAGACAAGTTGCCTATACATAGGTGTCAATCCTTGGGGATTACTGCCTACCTTGTCGAAAAAGCCAGTGCACGCCACTGGTATTAAGATAGGCTCACCACCTGTCACGTTGGGTTAATTACGCTTGGTGAACTGTGGGCATTTGCTTGCCAAGTCACTACATACAGAAAATTTATATTTTTTTCATGTACGCTGAAGGAGTTCACAGAGGCTACTGTAGAATAGATAATTTTAGTTACGTGTTATAAAAAATAAATGTTTAATTGTGTGTTTCGTTATGCAAGTATTTGTTATGTTTAAAATAGGTATTTTATTGTTTTTATTTTTAGATTTAGTATTGTGAAAATGAAAATGAAAATGAAAAAGTATTTATTAGAGAACAATGTTACAATAATGTAAGGACACTGATACCGCTATAGGTTTCCCTGTGTTGCGGGATCAGGCTCTTCCGTGACTTATGAATACTCTTAAACTACATAAATAAGTTGAGAATTTACTTACAACAAAAAAGTTGATTATATGTATGTATGTATATATATATATATATGTGTGTGTGTGTGTGTGAGTGTTTGTGTGTGTGTGTGTGTGTGTGTGCGCGCGTGCGTGTGTGTGTGTGTGTGTGTCTGTGCGTGTGTGGGTGTAGGTGTGTGAGTGTGTGTTTCTGTTGTGTAAGTAACTACGATATTGTTAAGTTCTCCGTGGATTCGTAATCGAATTTGCTAAGCCAGTTTAGTAAAGTTGCTTTTAGCTCATGTGCATTCATGCTTGGTGCCGACTTATTTATGCTGAGGATTTTATTATATAGTTTTGGGGTGACACAATTGAACTGTCGTAAGGCAAAGAGAGATCGAGCAGAAGGGATAGGAAATCTAAGAACACGCCTAGATGTTAATTCAATGCAAGGGACTTTTTTTTTGTGGAAATAAACTAGTGACTGGTAAATAAATAGTTTACGGACTGAGAGGACGCCAGTTATTTTATAAAGTTCCGTGGTGGAAAAACGCCAGGGTAGCGCAAGCGCTACCTTGAGAACTGCTCGTTGAGCTCTCTCTAATGTTATTAGATGGGTTTTAGCAGCGCCGCCCCTATTGTACAGCATTACGCATTAGGCTAAACTGTTATGTAATGTGTGTGTAAATAAAAAAATACCCTGATTTGGGATAAATGCATGCAATGTTTTTTTTATTTACCTCTAAAGTTACGAAATTGATGTGCACGAGCGCTTTGCAAGCGTTCTCCAAAAATTAAAACCAGTTCAAATCCAAATTTTAGGATTCGGCTATTCGGTTAAGTTATCAGTTATTTGTATTTTACAATCATTTCTACAAAAACACAATGGTATTGCAGCATCCGATACTCTATGAAATACTTTACTTCAATGCCATAACCATGACCACGCATGTCATAATCGGCGGCCGCCGTCGAAGGGGCAACTTCCTCTCTCGTTATCATCGAGGTGGAGCAAGTTTTTAACAAGAAAACATCCCCCCCACACCCTTCTCATCTTTGCCCTCCCCCCTGAGTACTAACCATACTGATGTCTACAACACCAAGCTGCCTTGAGCTTGTTTAACAGGAAATTTGTACTATAACATAGCTCATTCTAAAATGGAGATGTATAGATTCACTTGACCGCCGACAAACTTGCGACTGGCTGGAAACAGCGATCTTTGCTAGAAAAGGTTAAAGGCTATTCATGTAAAACTGCTGTAACGACATGCTCTCTATTTGAATAATGCCCCAAAAGTACTGTAGTGTTGAAATGAATGAATTAAGTACGTACTTAGTGTAAGTTTAAGTCTTTTTTTAGCTTGTGCCAATATTTTTTGCCAGTGTCGAGTGTGGATAAGCAACGTGGTAAAAATAGTCGTCAATCGTCAAAGTCGTGTCAAAGTCTCATTGTAACATGAAGGTGGACCATCACATTTCAATGCTGCATGGAACATTATACGAGAATAACAAATTGATCAAATATGAGTCCTCTCCTTTACTTCTCACTCTCACTACATTATTTTTCATTACCATCACATAATTACACTAAATCCACCACATTAACACGATAATTGCAGCTAAAAATTAATTTTGAAGTCTTACTAATATTATAAATGGGAAAGTGAGTTTGTTTATTCCGCTTTCACGCCGTAACTACTGAACCGATTGCTTTGAAATTTTGCAGACGTATAGTTAGCAGTCCGGTTTAAATAGGGTATTTTATCCCGGAAAAAATTTATACTCCCGAGGGAAAACAAAAATATACCTTTATACCGCAATATAACCGAAGTCGACGCGGGCGAAGCTGCGGGCGGAAAGCTAGTGAGTAATAAAGAAGGCAATTTTCATCTCATCGCTTCCCGTCACAAAGAAAGCATTTCAAGATAGAAGTCACAGTGACGTATCGAAACAATGACTTGTTGAAGGTAGTTCCGGATTCGCAGCCAATCAGTAAACGACGCCGCCATACTCCAGTCAGCTCGTGACCACGGTACACGCATTGGCTCATAGCTATAACTGTAAGGTTACATTTCTATCTAATACACACATCAAAAGTGTCTAGGGATCAAGAACATTTTTAGCTCTAAAAAAAAACTATTTTTTTTTAATCAAATCTAATCTGCTGGCAAGGTCTCTTACCTAATTTTCCATGCCTGTATCAATGACTTATCACCACATCTTGAATAAAGTATGAATGAATTCAGTTTTTCTAAAATATATTGTTGATTGCAATCTACTAAAATGTACTTGATCCCTAGACAATGTGTATATGTACGTGATAAATAAAAAAAATAAATTAAAACAAATATATAGGTACACTTCACAGTTCACGCCTGTTAATCCCAAAGCGGGGTAGGCAGAAGCACTTGCCCACGTTTCACTAAGCGTATTTAACCTAACGTGACAGGGGGTGAGCCCATCGCCGTTATAGGGTTCATACAGCTTGTGATATGCGGGTTTCATCACGATGTTGTCCTTCACCGTGCGAGCGTTGCGTTGCGTACATAGGCTCTGAAAAAGATCCTCCTATTGGTACACGCGACCTCCCGGTTGCAAGTCAAGTATCCAGACGACTGGAACACAGACACTTTGATTGTATTCGCGCCTATATATCCCGTGAACAATACTGAGTTAAGAAACTTTTTCAATAGTGATACATACATAACAATGGAACTGACCACAATAAATAAATCTGTACCTGAGAGGCATAACAGTCTAAGTCCCAAAATGCTGTTTTACAGGAGAGCCCGTTTTGTGCAAAAAAAACAAGTGGTTCAAATAATGACGCAAGCAGCTGAAGCAGCTGATTTTCTAAGAATCTACAACAGTAGCTCAAATATGAACCACTTGTATTTTTTGCACAAAACGGGCTCTCCTGTAAAACAGCATTTTGGGACTTAGACTGTTATGCCTCTCAGGCACAGAAATATAAATAAACATTTTTTTACACAGGGTCATCTGACCCCAAACTAGGATACCCTGTACTATGGGTGCCAGAGACTGATACACTTACATAAATACTTTTAAATACATACATGGATAAATAAAACACCCACACGCACACAACAAATGCCTCAGCTCATCACTAAAGTCCGTGACGGGAATCGAACCCGCCACCGTCGTCCTAGAGGAAGATGTCCCGACCACTAGTCCACGCCGGCCGTCAAATGCTCACAAATAGCTGATATGTAAAACAACAATCTCATACAATATGTTTTAGACAACGAACCCGAAGTAGCGAAACATCCCTGACAAAATAGCACCAGAACAAACTTTGTCCTACTTAAATAATACAACACTGTATTTAAATATTCTGTTTGCCAAAACACAATACAATCCTCAAAAGACCAATCTCGTTGCGAATTTATTTATAACAACAACTTTCACTGCACCTTATAATGCACACGTAAACTCCGCGGCACACACTCTAATACAATTAGTACTTTCCCGAACACGTCTGGAATAACACTGCCTATTTCAGGAGCCACCTTCTCACCTAAATTTACTTGAACAGTTAGATCATTTTCGTTTTACTGTATAACTCTCGCTGAGGCCGCGGCGCAGTGAGAAACTGTGTAATTTTATTAACACACAGCAGAGGATATTCTGCCCTTTGGACTCGTATGAAGGATATATCAAAGCGTTCGCTCGCCTCTTTAGGTGATACTCATCTGTATTCAAATTCGTATGTAGTTGAAGATCAAGTTATCCGACACCTGTTCCGTTCGAAGAGACAAAAGCCTCGAGAATTTACACAACTTGGAATATGTTGTGTTTAAAACTTAGAACCGCCCGGGGATTTTGCGTTTCGCCAGTTTAGAAGGCGACTGAAATAATTTCACGGTGTGATTCTTCGGAATATTGTACGGAAGTGGCGTTTTGCAAATAGACACTTTGCTTTTGTTTTTTCTTTAGATGAAGTGTGGACATGTTTTTGTAATGATTGATGGCCGCGGCGAGAGTGGTGCGTAAATATAACGCGGGAAGATCGATTGTCTTCATCAATTATTGTAAAAGACGGATGTGATATTTTTTGTACACTCATTACTTGTTATTTGCTTTTGTACGTGTATTTAATTAACTACAGTCTGAATGTCAGTTCAAGTCACTGGCGTGAGTAGGTACCTGATGAACAAGTATGCTCCATCGTAGACCACATCGCTGCTTAACATTAGGCAGGATGGTGGTCAAACAAAAAAGAAACTAGCTGTGCCCTCGACTCCGTCCGCGCAGAATAGTGCGGTCGTGGGAGGGTCTACGGGAACCAAATTTAATTCCGGGATAAAAGTTATTCCTAAATGTTATTCCAGTGTGTAAAGTTAAGTATATATTTAAATGAAAAAATAAGTAAATATATCTCGCTATCTGATTTCCATAACACAAGGTACTGTTACGCCCCGGGGTCGAGAAACAACGGCTAGAATGCCGTAGAGGTACGTCGAACATTCGAGAGTCCTAAAAGAACATTCCAGTATCCAAGGCGACGCATACAAACCACTACACAGTGCCTATATGCGTCAGAATGTAGTAGAAGGATCTCGAAAGATCGAGAAAAGTGTGGTTTATTTCGGAAGCCACAAGTACTTACCTTACCTCACTACAAGTAGGTATACACCTACTTACCTACTGTTGGGTGTAGGTATAAACACGCGAGCCGGACGACGCGACTCACAAGTAGGTATAAACCTACTTACCTACTGTTGGAGTAGGTATAAACCTACTTACCTACTGTTGGAGTAGGTATAAACACGCGAGCTGGCCGACGCGACGGTTAGGTATTTAATTATTATTATTAGAAGTCGACTCGAGAATGTACCTGAACCTACTCGAATGTTCTGGATTGTGTACCGGTGGTATATAAAGAGCGACGATCGAGTCGGCGGGACAGTTTCAACTAAACAGTGATACAGTGAACATCAAGTGAGAAAATTAAAGAGAGTTAACAAGTGATTGTGTGATTGTAAAAGTGTTTATTAGCGGTCTTAGTTTAACGATTGTAATTAGTTTATGTAATTACAGTGCCGAAATAAAGTGGTATTCTTGATTTTCGTAACAGTGTCATTTTTCTATCGGTACCCACCCCCCACGTACGTAAGAGTACTTTAGCTTCTTAACATGGGATAAAGGCAATGCGTGTGTTGTTGTAAAATATTTATTTATTTATTTATCCCAGCCCAACTTTTCCCGTCCTGGGTGTCATGGTGACGCGATCGAATGAACTCTCCAGAGAACGGGCAGACGTTCTCTCTGAGTTAAACTACAACACCACTGCGATCGCCAACCCGTCTGGATATTTTTGACGTTTCCCGACGGTACCTACATGTAGGTATATTTAGAACATACATACATACACTTCACGCCTGTCTCCCAGAGGTGTAGGCAGAGACTACAGATCTCCATTTGTCACGGTCCTGACATGATGACTTAGGTTTCGAGTACTTTTCACCAATCTGATCAATGTATGTCCTCCTGGGGCGACCTCTACACACCACTCCCATCACATCACCCATATAAATCTCTTTCGTCCATTCTCTCCATATGCCCAAACCACCGAAGCATGCCCTTTTCAATCTTATTAATGAACATTTAGAACAAACTATAGATATTGTGTTATTGTGTGAGAAAATGCACAATATGTCTTGGTAACCTGTTCTTGTCGCCCGCTGCATCTTCCTAAGCTGGATAGATGGTACAGCATGTAGTAGGGGCTTCAGAAATGACGCAGCATTGTCACAGAGAAGATTGATCGAAACTCGCGGATGCCATTTTGATAAATGGAAACCAGTTTTGTGCATTACATGACCATTTTGCATTGACACACTGCTCACATAACGCGGGTATGGAAATGATCGTTCAATTGTATAATGGAGTTGTGGAAATGAGTATGAAAATGAAACTCAGCGAATACCAGCGTACATAACATTTTATCAACGTTTAATTGGACGGTTCGGTGTGCGTTGGCGAGTGTTCAAAACGATGGACAAATTTTATTGTAAAGCTGGATTTCGATACGTAGTTCCGAGGCGATTTTCAGGAATGTGCGGTTTGCGTCTACATTCATAGTGCGAACCGCCAAGATGTGGAATAACTTGCCGGAGTCTGTGTTTCCTGCGCAGTACAGTCTGAAGGCCTTCAAGTCGTGGGTGAATAGGTACCTAATTAACAAGTATGCTCCATTGTAGACCACATCGCTACTTAACATCAGGTAGGATGGTGGTCAAACGCTTGTTCATTGTGTTACAAAAAAAGAATGCTGAGCTCGAGCACCTAACTAGTTCTCCAAGAGCCTGAGCAAAATAAAATGATTCAGATTTTTCCCGGTAACGAATTGTTTAAATCATAGGTATCATTAGAAAGTACAAGACAAAGTCGCCGTTGTCTGCCTCTATGTATACTTAGATCTTTAAAACTACGCTACCGTTTGATAATCCCAAGGTTATGATAAGCAATGCTATAGTTCACAATGTTGTGGAATATGGCCGTTTTCCGATCGCATTGGTGAAATATCACGTGATAATGTAATCCCGGCCGCTGATTGGCCGTCGATAACGTCGCGCATCAAATTCGTCATATCCGGTAATGGCGGATGCACGCTCCCTCATTACAGGGCAATGTGAGTCACGCGGCTAGGTACGGATGCGGTCAGATGGCTTCTGTGATTGACAATATGAAATCCATTGGAAAATATTGGCATGTTATTTATTATGCAGCTAGAATTACTTACATTTTAATTTATGCGTACCCCTAGGTTCTTATTTGTGTAATAAAAAAAATTACACTTCACGCCTTTTAATTCCAAAGCGGGGTAGGCAGTGGCACTTACTAAAGCAAATGACTACGGTTCACGCGCGCGTATTTAACCCATCCTGACAGAGGGTGAGCTCATCGCCGTTATAGAGTTCACACCTTGTGGTGTGCGGGTTTCATCACGATGTAGTCCTTCACCGTACGAGCGTTGCGTTGCGTACAGAGGCTTTGAAAAAGAGTTCCATTGATATACGTCTAGTAGCCGGACTCGAAGACTCGACAATACTAAGACTCGGCTCTCTTTCTTACCTCGGGGCCTTTTTGTGTATGTATAGCTTTTTTTATCACTATGAACAAGCGTTTGACCACCATCCTGCCTGGTGTTAAGCAGCGATGTGGTCAATGATGGAGCACACTTGTTCATTAGGTACCTACCCAGTGACTTGAAGACCTTCAGACTGTACTGCGTAGGAAACACAGACTCCGGCAAGTCGTTCCACATCTTGGCGGTTCGCACTATGAAAGAAGACGGAAACCGTTTGGTTCGCGTAAATGGCAAATACACCTGGTATAGATGACGTTTTGCCGATCTCTTGGTTGTCCTATTCTAAAAACGCGATGGAGGTATTAAGTTCTGCAACTCCGTAGCACACTCTCCGAAATGCACCCGATAGAAGACAGATAGGCTTGCTATTTTGCGGCGATGCTCTAGGCTTTGTAGCCGAGCATCAAACAGCCTGTTTTCACCTATGATATATGATAGCTATTCATTACTTATCAACTTAAGTACATATAACGCAACTTATTCGTTCAAATACTTGTTAGTCCATTTCATATTATTTTCATCAGAACGACAAATTTTGTATCCAAGTATAGTAGCAATTTCTTGCACAAAATTTAATGAAATGTCCAAAGGACTGTTGCAGTTTTAACAGCAGAAATTGTAAATCCTATTCCGACAACTGTCTTAGTGCAGACGCCTTTGTATTAGGCTGTGGTTCCACTGGAATCTCAAGTTAAAATAGGCTACGAAGTGTTGTTTCCACCAACAGCACTGCTTTTGGTCGCAGTCTTGCAATCTTATTGGTGGAAATGAGACACAGTTTCAGCAACGTAGCGTAGTGTTAGTGGAACCGCATCCTAACTGAGGATTCCTTTGTAGTGAAGCGCTAAGGAGGTTATGTCATGACATTTGCCGCCTTAGAGTCTCTGACTAACTTTATTATGATTCAATTGTGAATCTAGAATAATAATTTTCGGGGGACAAGATTATACGAAAATCGCAAACATCTGGGAGATATTAAATATAGAACTATAGACTTTTGGGACGGGTACACTTTACCACATTCTGCTTTAATCTATATTCTATAAAACGTATAGTCCTGACTGATTCATTCCTATATTTACTTATTTCTTCATTTATTTAAGTACACAATGACAAAATAAAGAATATTGAACCATTATACAAAACAAACACAGAAATTAACAAGTAAACATTGCCGATTAAGACGTGGCAAATACAAAAGGGCTTTGATTCAGCGTGTGCTGGGAGTGACGTGGATTAACACAACACTCCCAGCGCTGATCTTCCATCAGTACCCGAATCCATCGCTGACTCATCAGCGCTCAACCCAAACCCTTGGCCCTAGAGAGCTGAAATTTTACACAGGGATTCCTTTTTTGATGTTCGCGTAAGATATGAAATGATTTTTTATACACGGGCCCGTTGGTGTAGTGGTCAGCATGTCTGCCTCTGCTCCGTAGGGTCGTGGGTTCGATTCCCACCTCTGACAGGTGCTTATGTGATGAGCTTTTAAGCACTTGTTGGAATTGTCTGGGTGTTTTATTTATATATTTAAATTAAATGAAAGTGTTGTTGTAAAATATTTATTTATTTATTTACATACATACATACACTACACGCCTGTCTCCCAGAGGGGTAGGCAGAGACTAACGATCTTTTATATCTCTTTTTTTTGTCCTCAAGTCGCGGGTGAATAGATACCTAAAGAACAAGTGTGCTCCATCGTAGATCACATCGCTGCTCAACATCAGGCAGTATGGTCAAACGTTTGTTCACAGTGATAAAAAAAAAAGATTTTTCATAATTCATCCCCTAAGTTGGTAAAAAAGGGGCCAGAAATGTTTAGAAAATGGATGAAAGTCGATTAACGAAAGAGATTTATATGGGTGATGTAATGGACCGGGTGAGTAGAGATCGCCCCAGAAGGACATACATTAACCAGATTGGTGATGTCCTGGCGGAAGGTGGCGTGAAAAGTACTCGAAAGCGGAGGTCGTGTATGAAAAGATGTATGAATGTAGATGAAGCGAAAGGGGTATGTCAGGACTGTGACAAATGGAGATCTGTAGGCTCCTCTCCTGCCTACCCTTCTGGGAGACAGGCGTGAAGTGTATGTAGAAATGTTTATGAGAAAATCGTTTATTTTGGATTTATGGTTCTAAACCTTGGTAGTAGGTATTTTTGAAAAGAAATTACGAACAGAAGAAGAGACTAAATACTGATACCTCAAGAAAAGCTGTACTTACTCAATGTGGAATTTTCTTTGACGTTTTTCTGACAGGTTTCCGGGCGGAGAACTGTCATTACTGTCAAACTTTGTTTGAAAAGTATGACAGTAATGACAGTTCTCGACCCGAAAATCTCTCGGAAAAACGTCAAGAAAATTACCCATTTCCTTTTAAATGGGGAATTTCGCAACAAAAGTAAAGGTCTTGGAACAGATGACGCGAAATTATACATAATTAGATGGCAGTTTTATGTAGATTTACGAGCACTGAGCGATGGTAAAATGTGTTATCAAAATAATAAAAAAATATTTATGTTTCTTATCTTTGTTTGTAATTAGAAGATAACATATTACAATTAATTTAGAGTCCATGTTTAATACGAATTAGGTACAGATTTTTTTCTGGACCTTATTATGTCAGTCCACTGAAGTCCACTACTGGATTTAGGCCATTCCAAAGATATGTTACACAACGACCAATTATTATTTTATATTAAGACTAGTGGACGCCGCGCGATTTTATTTGCACAGTTTCAATATTAACACATTGGCGGACAGTAAAATAGACACAATAGATGTTTTATTGTTATGACGCCTATAGGCGTTCACTGTCCGGGAAAGAGTTAATTTGCATTAAAAAATACTACCGCCATATCTTAACTATAAATTCAAAGTTACGAGTTTCTCCAATAATCTTCTATCCCCGCTTCCCCCACGTTGACTCCCCCTTTTTTGACCCTATTAGTGCGTGTATTTTGAAAAAAAATTGTCTCGCATACACATCATAAAAAGTGCAAAATTTCAGCTCCCTAGGGTTTTGGGCAGAGCGTTGATGTGTCAGTGATGAATGAACCAACTTAAGTACTTATAACGCACCTTATTCGTTCAAATACTTGTTTGTATATTTCATATTTGCCACAGAGCGACTGTGGCCCAGTTGGTCGGATACTTGACTTGTAACCGGGAGGTCGCGGGTTCGAGTCCAGCTACTGGACGTGTACCAATGGGACTCTTTTTCAGAGCCTATGTTCGCAATGCCACGCTCGTATGGTGAAGAACAACATCGTTATGAAACCCGCACACCACAAGGTGTGCGAACCCTATAACGGCGATGAGCTCACCCCCTGTCACGTTGTGTTAAATACGCTCGGTGAACCGTGGGTACTTGCTTTAGAAAGTACCTCTGCCTACCCCTCTTTGGGATTAAAGGCGTGAAGTGTATTTTTTTTTAACTTTATTATGATTATCAGTCAGGTCTCTGAGTTTTATATATAACTACCTGACCCTGCCAACGTTGTTTTGCCAGTATTCCTCTGCTATTATATGCGTGTATTATACATACTAGCTGACCCAGCAAACGTTGTTTGCTTAATATTAATTTTTCATGCCCGAAAACACGGTTGGAAAGATGTTTTCTAAAAATTAAACCTAGCTAGATCGATTTATCGCCCCCCAATCCCTCTACATACCAAATTTCATGAAAATCGGTGCAGCCGTTTCCGAGATTCCAATTATATATATATAATTGCTCGTTTAAAGATAAAGATACACCTTCCTCAAGAATTACATAATCTACAGAAGAAAACCGCATGAAAATCCGTTGCGCAAACCCGTTGTTTTAAAGAACTATGCATACATTCAAATTTAAATAATTTATTTCTCATCATTATAAGTGCTATAACATACAGATATACAGTAGCATAACACAAAGCTTGATGAACGTCATTTATGACTTTAAAACAAAAGTAATCGTTCCCGGTACATAGGGCATCGCGTACATTTTTTATTTTATTTTAGTGTACCAAACGCTCCTAATACACTTGCCGCGTTACCCCGTTGGATTGCTATCGACAGCCTCTGTGCCAAATATGTTCCAGCCTTTCTGTCATGACCGCGATCCCTCAACCTCTTGCCAATTTCAGTAATATTATTCCAACAGGATATGGCTGCATCTATAATTACGCATTTTAATATATACAGCATTGTCAAACAACATCGCGGATAATTTTAATAAATTAATAGGCATCGATGACCCAGCTCATAAAGGCTAATGAAACCAAAACCACTTATTAACTAATTAAACGAGATTAAGTTTTAAATGTTGAACGTAAAACGAAGCGAATTAACTAACGATAAAAATTAACTACTTTTGTGAATAAAATTCATCTCATCATCATCAGCCCATACTTGTCCACTGCTGGACATAGGCCAGATCCAATTGCACGCCACTGTGATCTGTTTTCGGCTTCTCGCATCCAGCTTCTGCCAGCCATCTTGCGCATCATCAGTCCACCTTGCCTGAGTGTTTCCTGCACAGTACAGTCTGAAGGTCTTCAAGTCGCGGGTGAATAGGTACCTTCTGAATAAGTGTGCTCCATCTTAGACCACATCGCTGCTTAACATCAGGCAGGATGGTGGTCAAACGCTTGTTCATAGTGATGCGTCCTACACTCCGTTTCCAATAAAATTATTTAGGAAATGTCAAAAATATGTGATGCGCAAAGAAATAAATGGCTAATTGGATAAAACAAAGTCAAACGATTACATAAAAGACCACGGATGGCGCTGATGAAGCTAAAAACAAGTTGATTCAAATTGTGCGGTCAATCAAAAAAAATTAATCTATAGCTTTACCTTTGTTTTCTTTCTGGCTGGTTACCTATGTATAAAAGCAATGCTTACTTGTGCGGTCTTTAGCTGTGAAAATAATAATAAAGTATTAATCAGTTCAATCTTTTGTAGCTTTGTAAGCGCCATCTGTCATATAAAAACATCATCATTTTTTTTATCCAATAGCTCATTCAACACAGAATTCTTACCATCCCTCCGTATCAGAATGAATGAGTTCTTCTAATGATCCCTATAGCCTGGCTATTATATTGTAAGTTTTTTTTTCTCTTTTATCACTATGAACAAGCGTAATTTGTGAAAAAGCTGTCACCTTGTATATGAAATAGTAACGATAGGCGAAAAATAACAAGCTCTACCTTTGTCACTAATAAGGGTTCCTTTGTCTATTATACCCAAAAACAACAAAATATAAATAACCCGCCCCAACGCTTTCGAATCTTCATACCAAAAACATTGATTTTTTTCCTCAACAAACTGGCAGTCTACAAACGGGAAATTTAAAAAACAAAACACATATTTTGAATATAGAACGCCATCGTGTCAGACTGCGCATTCCGACTTGAGTCACAGAGTAAACAAGACAATGCAATGGCAGCTGCTGCAGCGCAGATGCTCGTCTGCGCTTTCTTGAGACCGGATATGACACCGGATCAAGCTGTCACTTGATAGAGCGTCTGCATTCGCTTCAACACTGTTGACAGCTACAGATTAAGTGAACTGTGTATTAATTTTCACGTCTACGTATAGTTTAGGCGAGTGGTTGGGCTATGTAAGGAAACCGCAATTCGGTTGAAATTTCGCCAAATATATAGTTAATATAAAATTATCGTGATATGTATGAAAAGATAATAATATGTATGAAGATAAGGCGAGGTTCGTGACAAATGGAGATCTATTTGTATCAACCTATCATGTATGTGTGCATGTTATATTTTTCTAAGGAAACGCGCACTGACATCATATTAAAAGTTTAAAACGGGTATTATAGCGTGAAAATTAACCAAAGACAAGCCTTCAGTTTACCTTTCGCTTCATCTACATTCATACATTTTTTCATACAAGTTTTCCGGTTTCGGGTATTTTTTACGCCACCTTCCGCCAGGACATCACCAATCTGGTCAATGTATGTCCTTCTGGGCGACCTCTACTCACGCAGCCTATTACATCACCCATATGAATCTCTTTCGTAAAAAAAACCATGACCTAAGCGTATTACATACACTTCACGACTGTCTCCCAGAGGGGTAGGCAGAGACTACAGATCTCCATTTTTCACGGTCCTGACATACCATTTGCGCTTCATCTACATTCATACATCTCTTCATACATGACCTCCGGTTTCGAGTACTTTTCACGCCACCTTCGGCCAGGACATCACCAATCTGGTCTGTATATGTCCTTCTGGGGCGACCTCTACTCACCCGGCCCATTACATCACCCATATAAATCTCTTTCGTCAATCGACTTTCATCCATTCTCTCCATATGCCCAAACCACCGAAGCAGGCCCTTTTCAATCTTGGTCACTACATCTTCCTTCAAACCGCAACTTTCCATAATAAAAGCTTCCTTGTTTAATATCTCTATTAGTGTACAATGATAAGAGCGCCAGTAAATAGCTAGTTTGTTACAAAGTTGTAGCTCACACTTATTTGTTGCAATAGCAGGTATTGTATTGTAAACCCGCAGCCATATTTCCGACCGCCTTGTTCAAGCTGTTCATGAGCAAATTTCACCAAACAGTCTCACTATAACCTGAGCCGGTTTAACGTACCTTTTGTTGTATAGTTGAGTTCACGTTGTGCTGGTTTTGTTTAGTAAAACTCCAAGAGAAGTTTCCTGTAGTATCCCAAACTTTCATACACACCGCTCCGTGCTCTAGTATGTTAGTATATTGTGCTCTCAAGGTATTTTACTAGGGATAAAGTGTGAGATCGTTTATGTTGTGTGTGTATGAATATAGAGTAACATATAAGACATAACAGCGTCTGTTGGTCGGATACTTGACTTGCAACCGGAAGGTCGCGAATTCCTGTTCGGCTACTGGACGTGTACAAATGGGACTCTTTTTCAGAGCCTATATACGCAACGCAACGCTCGTACGGTGAAGAACAACATCGTGATGAAACCCGCACACCACAAGGTGTGTGATCTATAGCGGTGCTGGGCTCAACCCCTGTCACGTTGGGTTAAATACGCTTAGCAAGTGCCTCTGCCTACCCCGCTTTGGGATTAAAAGGCGTGAAGTGTATTTTTTTTTATAAAAGACATATTTTACTCTATATTTAGATTAATGCATACTCACAGACAGACAAAACTAATTTTAAATTATATTAAGAAGTAAGATTTATTTTATATTATTAAATTTTTTAACACATTGGCGGACAGTAAAATAGACTCAATAGATTTTTTATTGTTATGACGCCTATAGGCGTTTACTGTCCGGGAATGAGTTAATGATATTTAGAAGCATGTCAGTGTGGAAGAGAAGAGTCTTTTAATACAGTTTTTTTTTATACTTAAAAAGGTCTCCATGCCATGTCATATTTTGTAATATTTTGCTTGAAATAAAAAAATAAGTTTTATTTTATTTGATTTTTGTGTAGGCATGTGGTAGTACAGTAGTAGACATAATGCTTTAGTGATGAGCTGAGGCATTTGTTGTGTGCGTATGGGTGTTTTATTTATCTATGTATGTATTTATGTAAGTGTATCAGTCTCTGGCACCCATAGTATAGGGTATCCAAGTTTGGGGTCAGGTGACCTTGTGTAATTTTTTTTTAAAGTACAGGTATGGGCTGGGATTGACGGGGCCGTTGGTGTAGTGGTCAGCATATTTTTGAGGAAATAATGTTCCTTAACCCGCCATTGGTGACGTATATGTCTGTGAGACCGGGTCGAGAAAAAAAATCGAATAACTTTTTTATCCTTTATCGATTTGCGTTGGGATTTTGAGTAGCTGCACTATTGCACGTCTGCTACCCACCAGTTCCGTCCGCGGCAACGTAGCGGGCGCACATATTTGACTGTTGGCGCTAACCCGGTGCGTGAGACCGGCGTCACCAAACGCGTAAGTTTTATTAAACCTTCATTACGATATTTAAATATGTAATGAAGGTTTTATTTATTTCAGTTAACGGCTAATGTAAGTACAGAATATGAATATATTTACAGTTTTATGTTTTCAATAAGTACTTTCATGAATTTGGTGATGTTACGAAAATATTTTAGATAAAATACGTTTTGAGCCTACCAATGAACTATCGTGTTTTCTAGTTTTTCAAATATTTTTAATACTTTCAGCATGTCTTACGAAAACGAGCAGCGACGTTTGGAAGCTCTTCTCGAAGAGAAACCTGATATGGCTATAAGTTCTTCAGATCGTAATGCCATGTTGCACGAGCTGTTTGAGTGATCAGGAACAAGGATTTTTAGGAGCAATTTTTTTTATTTTTTTTTTGGAAGATGATACATTTATATTATTTTTAACGAGTTCCTAATGTCCAATGATCAAAGAGGGCTGATTAGATCTAATTGAACAGAGTTAATTGTAATTGTTTTGTTGATTTTTTGTAGTCAGTCGTAAAAGTCTGTTATTTTTTTTGAGTTTTATATTTTAAGAAAGATTGCGTAATAAACGAGTTGTGATTTACTTTTTTCATTTGTTTTAATGTTGGGAATATGTATTTGATTAGAACTGAAGCCAGTAAAAACAATATAATTGTTCAATTGCATTCATAATATTTTTTCAAAAAACCCGGTCTGTGAGACCGGCGTCACCAATAATGCAAGTGAAATTCACGTCACCAATGGCGGGTTAAATAATAGTTATGAGAAACATAAATATGCTAGAACAAAACATGCACATAATTTTATATGTACACAGATCAAAAGTTAGACACTTTTGATGGATCAAGAGCATTTTTAGCTCTAAAAAAATCTAATTTATTTAGATAAAATCTAATCTTCTGGATTGGTCTACTACCTAATTCCCCATGCCTGTATCACCACATTTTGAATAAATTATGAATGAATTCAGTTTTTGTAAAATATATTCTTGATTGCAATCTTCTAAAATGTACTTTCATACTCATACTCATATCATTTGCTCCATCGTAGAGCAAATCGCTGCTTAACATCAGGCAGGATGGTGGTCAAACGCTTAAAAAAATGTATAAAAGGCAAAAGCAGAAAGGGGGCAAACACCGTACACCGTACCTTACAAACATGGCGGTTCAAATTGTGAGCCAACACAGTTGACCCCAAGAGTACAGAGAAGTATCAAAGGCAAGCGCTTCACCCAGTAATATCTACGGAGAGGGCACAGTTGAGATGCGATACAATTGGCTAATGCTTCGCTGAGATATTGCGGGCTAATCCGAACTGGTGGTATACTCCACTCTATTTTTATATCTAATATAAAACGGGTATTATAGCGTCAGCTGTGGTCCAGTTGGTCGGATACTTGACTTTTACCGGAACGTCGCGAGTTCGAGTCCGGCTACTGGAGCATTATGTGAGTTTTTATATTGTGACACCGGCCATATTAGCCATGGAACCGACGACCGTTGGGGCAAACGAGCGCATGATACACATCATACACACACCACGACCTTACGGAATAGAGGGAGACATGCTGACCATTACACCAGCAGATCCATTTTGAACACAAAACGATGTATCGTTACGAGGTCAGTACATAGTTGTAACTAACGTTGTAGAGTAGGTCCCTCGTCCGATCTTAGCCATTACTGAAATCACAGTGTTTGGGACTGTACCGTCCGCCGCCGCCGCCACCGCCGTTGACGCTGCACTGAAAGAAACAGGTCATGAGCAGCTTGGGGAATTCAAGCTTTTGAATCTAATAGCTGAAGTGGCAGTGGGCTGGCCATATTTGCCGTAGAACTGATGACCGTTGGGAAAAACGAGTTCTCGAGTGGAGACCGCGTCTCGGCAAACGGAATGTAGGACGCCCTCAGGCAAGGTGGACTGATGATATACGCAAGATGGCTGGCAGAAGCTGGATGCGAGAAGCCGAAAACAGATCACAGTGGCGTGCATTGGAGAGGCCTATGTCCAGCCTGGTCAAAGATATGGGCTGATCGATGATGATGAATCTAAAAAACATAAAGACATACTCACTGAAAAAACGGTAGGTACATATTAATAATAGGTACCTATGAACAAGTGTGCTCCATCGTAGACCACATCGCTGCTTATCATCTGGAGTATGGTGTCAACGCTTGTTCATGTGATAAAATAATAATAATAATAAACGGAGTTTCTCTGAAGGATCAAAATCAGAAATGAAAAGTGATCCGAACAGAGAACCAAAAGTCCATCGACATATGCTCAATCGTTTTAGCAACTGGAAGTGGCAGTGGGCCGGCCATATTTACCCGTGAACCGATTACTTGATGAATAATAATAAAAAATAATATTTATTATTCCAAAAGATCTATATATCCTGGGGTCTTTTACATTCTGTATAACGGTTCTTAGAGTGAAAATATCTGGAGAATTCAATATTATTTTTACAATATATATCAATAAATGTTGCAGTATAAAATTACGGTCCATGTATGAAAAGATGTATGAATGTAGATGAAGCGAAAGGGGTATGTCGGGACCGTGACAAATGGAGATCTGTAGTCTCTGCCTACCCCTCTGGGAAACAGGCGTGAAGTGTATGTATGTACATACATACAATGTATGTACATACATACACTTCACGCCTGTTTCCCAGATTTTACATACAATGTATGTATGTATATAAAATTAACAGTATGTCAATTTCACAAAATTACTTCCAATTGCCGTACTTTCCTTTTTGAGAACGCGATAAAAAATATTGCACGGACGATCCTACCCTTTATAGGGCAAATTAATTTTCGAGTATTCTGCTACTGAAGTAATATTTTTTTAGTTTTATGGGTTCTAAAGAATGTAGTAATGCCATTTTTATCTATGTCTTGCACCTGGTTTTGCTTGTAGGTACCTGTCACAAATGTAACCAGTGTCCAATAAGGTAATAATCTGGTGGTTACAATCGAAACCAAAGACCATTTAGTACTTGTATTGTGAAATTAAAAATTCAACAATAATTTACCAATAAACCTTTATTTTAGTATCAAATCAACAATAATGTACTAATAAAGTATCGTATTATAGTTATAACATAAATGGGAACATAAAAAATACCTCCACTTCAAATGCTGTAGATGTTTGACAGAATATCTATACTTAGTAGTGACTTTTTTCAGTAAAATCTAGTTACATACTGTTCTTATGGTCTGATAATTTTTGCAGCTATGCAAACATTTAGTAGGTACTAAAATCACAGTTTTATGATTAGTCTCAATGATTTTCGCATTGCAAATAAACGAAAATGATAATTATCAGTAATCAGTAAGTCTAACAGCGCATCGTCTTTGAAGGCCCCCTCGAGTCCTGACACCCCGTGGTGTTTCAGCATCATGTATGCCAGATGAAGATGCAGGAGAATCAGGCTGGTTCAAAATGAGTTTATTCGGATTTGAAGTAGGTTGTTCATGAGCAACATTAATATTTGATAACGTGTTGGATTGTCGTCATCTGCATCTGAGTCACCTCCAACATCTGAATTTGATTTTATACTCTATTTCATCAGTTATACTCTCGAGAAGAGCATAAAACTCGTCATCGTCGTATTTGTCGAGTTGGAGAAGAGCTCGCGACATCTAAAACAATGAAAAAGTATAAAAAACACGAAATGACCAGTCTCGAATTTTGTAAAATCATAAAAAATGTGTGACTACTTTGCTCTTTGCCCCCATGCAACATCCGAGCCCGATCATTTGTTTCGTTATGTGTCATTGAATATCATAGTTTATACTATATTTAATCAAGATCAAACGACAAAAGTACTATTATGAATTAATTTATACGAAGAAATAAGACATCGACGTGGGTACAGCAATTTGAACAAAAAACGGTTTCGAAGGTACCTACAATGTTTAGACATAAATATTATATAATTTAGATTTTGTTGAAAGGATGCCTTATAGTTTTTCATGCAGGATAACACATAAAAAATAATTAAAACTTACCTTGAAAACGTATTTATACGTAAAAACGACGAAAATCTATGTTTTATCACGGTGCACATAGTCACCCGCCACAACGCAGGAGTTCAATGGTCATAGGGCACAAATGTAACCACTGTGGTGATTGGCTCTTTATTTGACACCTGTAACTCAATTCATATCGATTCGGTTACAATTGTGCTCTGGGTCCATTTAGGATCTACGCAAATTCAATAAGGACCACATTATCATACTAAATGAAGGTAAAATCGACCTTCAAAACCGACGCGGGAAGTGGTTCCAAATGTAACCACTTAAAGCTTATGACCTATAAAGGGTTAAGCGGCTTTCAGTACGCGAACGGTACAAAGTATTTTCGTATCAATGGTACTTACGCGGAGGGTGTGAAATTACGTGAATTTCATGCCCACCTTTTCCTATTTC
>SJJU01015236.1:0-13087 GCA_012932125.1 Conopomorpha cramerella
AATAAATGACAAGACATATAACGCGCTGCGATTTGTTGAAACTAGCTGAGTCGCACGAAGCGTGACATAGCAGCCAATCAGAGCGCGTATTTGTTCTATGTCATATCTTTCTTGAAGCGCGTGTTAGGCCTGCAGGATGAATTCAGACAGAAAGAGTCGCCTTCTAAATAAAACCACATAATTAAATATGATCGAAATTAATTAATTTAATATATCACACGTCGACGTATTTACATGTTGCATTAATCAGGCACGGTTTCATACTAGAAATGGTTGATTTTACAATAGAATGCCATCTTTGAGAAGGAGCCCCGAGTCTAATATCGACGCGCCGTGGTACCCCTTGCCAAGAATCGGGCCGGTGCTGAGAATTTCCCCGCCGCGGAGGAGAGGGCCTCCTAAGAGCGGGCTGCCGATCACAGAGGGCGCCAATATCGGATTGTAAACTGGGCTTATGATTGGTTTGATCAGAGGCGGTGAGAGTATGATTGGCTTGGACGGGTGAACGGCGGTGCCTACTCTGTTGACGACGGCGTTGAATCCTGAGACGGGGTCAGCTTCGTAGTTGACAATGCGCAGGGTGCCGTCTGGCTCGGAGAGAGAGTAGGACCCCTTCACGACGCCACCCACTCGGACTTCGCTCTGGGCCTTGTTGTCACCCGTGAGAGGATCTGCTACGGCGTAGTTGAAGCCAGATTTGGGAATTGTCTGCAAGTACAAATACATGAAGTGTTATGTTGGTTTATTCTCTGTCTCATCTACTCTCTCTCTCGCTCTCTCTCTCTGATGCCACTTAACTTTACAATTTAACAAATTACTAAAGTATAAGTACCTACAAGGTGTATCTTTAAATATGAATAGGTGGATAAAAGGAAAATTATAGGAAAATCTCTCTCATCTCAAATGATGATTTTAACATCAAAAATTTTGATATTGTACGTCTACATACATTTAAGACAAGATTTAAAGATAGAAGGGAATTGTCGTCTGTGCATACTAGGTGGGATGAGCTGTTCTAATATTAGGGCAGTCGTTGAGGACAGGAAGGTGTAGGGCGATCTAGCAAAATCCCTTTGAACCACTGGTGGCTTCCTGGAATTCATAGGACATAAGTTGGTACAGTCTACAAATAATCTATTAGTCTGGTCTATCATTCTAAGGTTGAAAATCATATGAACGACATCAGACATTAAGGTTTTTTTTTGATAATTCTGCCACAAACAAAGTAGTTCTCTTCGTGTTCAAGTTGGTGTCATTATCATAGTCTATCAATAAAGTTGTCAATAGTCAAAGTCGTGTCAAAAACACATTAAAACGTGAGGGTGGACCATCACATTTCAATGCTGCGTGGAAAATTATACGGGAATAACAAATTGATCAAATAGGAGTCCTCTCCTTTACTTCTCACTCTCACTATATTATTTTTCATCACCAGAACATTATTACACTAATACCACCATATTAACACAATAATTGTAGCGAAAAATTAATTTTGAAAATGATAAATAAAAAAGCCATTTGAATCTCATCGCTTCCCGTATAACCCCGACATTAAGGTTCATTTTTCACTTGCACCAATATAACAATTCTACCTTATTGACACTAGTGACGCAGGAAACGTCATCAAAACTGACGACTTTCTTGGCCGACCATTTGTAGATTAGTAAGCATGCTTAACGATTACCAACAGTAAAAGTAACAGCAACAGTTTAAATGCATCTTGTGAAATGAAATTTTAATGAGATACAGAGTGTAAAAGGACTCCGAGCAATGGTTTAGAAACGTTGTTGCGCTCGTCGATAACAACTTTTACTAAGGCTACAATGCGGGGACAAACAAAAAAACATTGTTTTGTTGTTATTTTGTTGCTCGGGGTCTTTTTACACGCAGTATTCCTTATTTCAAGCCGTGTGGTGACGGCGAATAGAATACCTACATGTGTCACCACCCCAGCCCAACTTTCCCGTCATGGGGGTCGTAAGAGACGACCGAGGGAGCTCTCCAGAGGACGAGCGCTGCTGCTCTCTGTGAGTTAAACCACAACACCACTGCGATCGCCAACCCGCCTGCCATTTCACCCCAATTGACGGATCTCATTGGGGGAGGCACTCGTCCAGCAGTGGACGTTATGTGGCTGATGATGATTCATTATTTTATTTAAAAAGTATTCTGTTCATAGACCCATTACTTTACAAATATCTACTTAGTACAATCGAACATTTTCGTTCATTCACCGTGTAAAAGCGTGCAATGCGTAATTTCCGTATAGTAAACAATATAGTATTGCGAGTATTACGTACTTCGGTACCTGCTGGTAGATTGTATCTCTGCTTGACGTATACCGTATACGTAAGTAATCTACGAGATCTTGTGGAACGGAAATGTTAATAAACACATTTAAATACGTACATACAGTGTAGGGTATGGGCAAATTTAACATACACATTTTGGTATAACAACATCTTTGAGTGGTTGATCGTTTAGAAGTGGCCAAGTGAAGTTGTGGGGTTCTATGGTCGTCGTTCCGGTAAAGACTAAGCCAAAATAATAATTAAAAAAAATAGGTACTAAAACTTTTTAAGTTAAACGGTTTTATGATTAACATACATTGTAGTGTTTAAGATAAATGTACTAAAAACCAAAAAATAATAAAATAGATACAGTCGTGGGAATTATAAACATATGCATAGACTAGACTAAAATAAAACCGTGCGGCACGTCAATTGTCTACAAATTATCGACTTAATTTGCGATAGAAGAATCGTTTAATTCGTCGTTAGGCAGTTGGCCGCAGACGGTGAGGAAATTACTTACTATTTTCTTGCTCATGGAAATTCCAATAGTTTTACACTCCATGTAAATAAAAGAGATGTTTCAACTAACTAGTTACAAGTGTCCAACGATAAACTTATCGTTGGACATTCGCACTACTGGCTGGCGAGTGTATACAAAATTTCAGATTAATCGGTTGACAGGAAGAGGGTGAAATTTGAATTACTAAATTTGACCTAAACATAAATAATAAATAAAACAAACGGGGGGAGCTAAATAAAACCGTTTAAAAACCGTGAGACAATACGCGTTCGTACCATGCAATAATAATATACGTCGAATAATTATAAAGAAAATCGTTTTCAACTAGTGCCTGCTACTCGCCTGTCTATATGTTTTTTTAAAGCTCCCCTTGATTTCTTTATAATGGGACCACAAGGGAAACATCTTTTTTCAACACAAAAAACAAAACAAAATCTGTTCATAAACGACCAAGTTATTCTCATTAAAAGATTGGCGATTTGCGTAAGAAAAGAGAGATCACATTTTGAGCATGTAATTAATTAATGTACAAAAAAATACTTAATTGACTACGGCAGTTTCATGTATGTTTTTAATTTGATTAAAATGATTAATTTCATGTTGTTTCTTTCTTTTAAAATACTCTGTTACTTAAACAGAGTTATTATTTTTAGATTCTTGTGATTGGCAAAGTTTTTGAAAAATTGAAAAAGTAGAGTGATTTTTTCGGTCGGAGCCCATACAAAGCAAGTAATTTTTAGAAAATCTATGAATGCAGCATTACTATTTTTTAAATAACATAAAGCCCTCTTTGAGTAAAATTCACTATCTACGATATTTAAGGTACTTCCCCTTCATGTCCCATAAGTTTGGAACGCCCTGTAAATATAGAGTTACTGATTAAGTCGACTTATCCCCGCTAAAAGCTAACAGTAGACATCATTTCTGACCGATTTTACAACGGGCTCCCTAGCTTAAACCACATACCAGCATAATTAATCATCTTATCGTCAATCTAAAACAGGAAAAGCTATTGCAGATTCACAATAAAATAAAATATTCCCAGGTTTAAAGGTTTCCAAAATTGGGATTTTTTGAAAAGTCGAATATCCACAAAAGGGTTACGTTTAAGCTAGGTGGTCCAATAATAGTTCGACTTAACCAGTAACCCTGTACCTATATCTATAATATAAAATGAATCAGAATGTGTTGGTAAGCGTATAACTCCGGAACGGGTGGACTGACAGACTTTTTTTGCTGTGTTGTTATTAATGACAGCGGATTGTTATTATGAAAAAAATGAGTGGATGTTATTTTTTTCTAAGGGTCAAATATTATACTAATTTCATATTGATAGTGAACACAGGAAAAAGTCTGTCGCGTCCACTAGTAGTAGTAGTAGTTCTATTTGCATCGTTTTTTTTTATTCAAATTGTGTTGCGTGAGATTGTTTGTTTTTATTATTTATTGGTGATGTACGTACACGCGCTGAGTACTGGAAGCGAATACCTGTCGGTACTGGCTGGGTGAGATATTTGTGAGACCTTAGTTTGGAATCGGGTGATCGTGCGTGAATTACTTACAGCGTAGGAGAGAGCTGGTGCCCAGCTCGGTGCTGCGGCGGCTACTCCTAGCATGCAAGCGATCTGAAACAATAAATGAAAATGTATTTGGTCCGGGGGTAGGGATTGGAAGAGGGATCGGGGGAAAATATCGGTTTCGCACTCAATTCTGGTAAATGAAGATTTATAAAGATGTATTATTATAATTAGCCGTGTGGTGACGGCGAATAGAATACATGTGTCTCCACCCCATCCCAACTTTTCCCGTCATGGGGGTCGTAAGAGGCGACCGAGGGAGCTCTCCAGAGAACGGGCCGCAGCGCTCTCTGTGAGTTAAACCACAACACCACTGCGATCGCCAACCCGCCCGCCAAGCGTGGCGATTACTGGCATTTCACCCCAAATGACAGATCTCATTGGGGGAGGCCCTCGTCCAGCAGTGGACGTTATGTGGCTGATGATGATTATTATAATCAGTGAATTATAAGTGGTCCGTAGATTCACAAGTAGGTTTTCGGATAATATGTGGAGATTCTTACAAAAATACTTTTTTATTAACTAACCGCTATTCGAAGTAACAATAAACACCCAAAATCTGCCAAAAGGGGAAAAGAAAGGGGGGTTGGGAAACACAAGAGAATTTAGTGATATTCATTACACAGGATATTTTCAAACTCTACTCTCACTTTTCTACTAAACATTAGTCAGGTACACTCAATGAAATCCACTAACACATCAACTTAAATTATAGTGCCAAAAACTACGGTAATAAATCTTGCTCCAGGAATATTTTCCTTGAGAATAATTAAAAGGACTTACTGCGACGTAGCTGAACATTTTCGGGTATTTGTTTTTTCTTGTAAGATGCCGCCAGCAGCTGCACTTATAATGTGATGGGTTGCTGCACTCCGACTGTTATATACTCGCCTACTACTTCAGTTAGGCTCCAATACATGTTACACTGCGAATTTACAATAGACTAGGTCTAAATGGAAAATGTATGCTGATAGAGTTCAAATGAACATTGTAATGTTTAGCCTTTCCTTGTCATTTATTCGGTGTTGATTTAGACCTGTTAGTCGTAAGTATTGTTTTGGTATAAAGGTCTTGTACACGGTTTACTATTGGTCCTGGTAAATATCCTGCTTAGTAATGTAATGAAATATCCTGCGGTCTAATAAAGATGGAAATGCGTACAGTCGCGCATAGATTGATCCATACTATTTTGTACAGTATAATTGAGCTAATGTTTAAGTCTTTCTGTATTGAGCTGTAAATAAATACGTAGCCGTGGGTTTTAATTACTTACTTACCTGTAAGTAGACACCTGTCTTTTACACATGTAATTGTTTCGTGGTTAAGTATATTACAATATTCACCTACTTTTTTATAATTTATATCTATAAAATATAACATTGATTACGTACAGTTAGTAGCTACCCACCAATTACCTATTCACCTCCGCAGTGTCTGCATAGACTAGGTAGGTAGGTGTTTTGTGAAATATTTGCACGCACCTATGCTTATGCTTGGATCATTTCCAATAGGCAAACAATAATTGTAGTTAATACTGTTACATATATATTATTTCATCGCAATGTACCGAAGAATCTTAGAATAACGTGTGTGGAAATGAAGCGGAATTCGGGATTTCATAATGTTACAGGTAGTGCGGACGTCTGAAATGTTTTATGTCACGGCGTACCTTAATTTCGTCAGAATCCGGTGTGTGGTGTTACAACATTAACAGCTACCAACTAACATTGTCGGCTGACGAAAATAACTACGCACTTATCGTCATTTTGCATTGATTTTCATGAATTATTTCTTTTAAGGCCTGAGCACACAGAAGCGCGACGCGTATTTCAACTGCTTTTTGAAGATTTTGTACTATGCATGAATGAACTCTTTATCTACTTCCTCGAAAAAAAAAACGATGGAAAACTTTGCATCAGTATGTTCGTTAGTTTTACGCAAAATGGCCATCATTGCGACGATGTAAATGTACATTTAATATAATGTTAAATATAATATGCGAGTTTTCCGCGGGAAGCAATGATATCCAAATAAATTCTTTATTTCTCTTAAAAAAATAATTCTTCGCTGCAATTATTGTAATAATGTGGTGGAATTAGTGTAATAATGTGCTGGTGATGAAAAATAATGAAGTGAGAAGTACCTAAAGGAGAGGACTCCTATTTGATCAATTTGTTTTTGCCGTGTAAATGCCACGCAGCATTGAAATGTGATGGTCCAACGTCACCCAGCCTGACTCCACATGAAAAAAATAATACAATATGTTTTTAATTTCATAAAACATCTTTACGAAACCACACCGTTTTTTGGGCACTGTTCATTGATAAATTGACAATATTAACACATTGGCGGACAGTAAAATAGACACAATAGATATTTTATTGTTATGACCCCTGTAGGCGTATACTGTCCGGGAAAGAGTTAAGAGAACATATTTTAGAGAATCTAATCAACAGAGTCCGCGAGTCATTTCCGCTTGATAAGATGAAATAGTAAACACGCAACACAAATGTATGAACGGACTAGTTGTTCGAACTACTCACTAGAACCGCTTACTTACTATCTATTAAATTTGATCTTCGACGTGACCATTTACTAAACGTAAAACGTTTCCGGTACCGGGTACATACAGTAAAAAAACCGGAAGCGAGATACTTCCGGTTTACAGAAAATGCCTACTATATTATTAATATGTATATTCATAAAGTTTGACAGTTTATCTATGAAAATTTTGTTAACTCAGCTATTTAAAAAAAGACGAAATTGTTTCACCTTGCTACACGTAACATTTGACTGTTCACACAGAAAACACGGCGTATGGCGCACAGCTAACGTGCCGGGTTTGGTGTGTCGAAATCTTTAATCATATTATTTGCATAGGTAGGTCGATTATTTCCTGGAATTCATTTAAAGTAGGCAAGTCTGTATAAAAAGTGAAAACTATTATGGACGTTGCTTCAGTATAATTCTTGTTTTTTCGCAAACCGGCCATCATTGTGACGGCGTAAATATATTTTATATAAATAAAATATGCTCTTATTTCATAAAACATGTTTACAAAATCCACACCGTTTATAGATTTTAATTAAGTTTTTTTTTTAAATTATAGTAATGTTGCAATCTTCATATAAAAATAACCTACTTACTATTAGTACAGGATTCGACATTAACAGCCGACAGTACAAAAAGTGTGTAACTATGAGATACGAAGATCAGGAGCTTGTTTAATTTAGACGACAATTTTACTTAAACTACTATGACAACGGCAGTGGCGTGCACACCATATAGGCAAAAAGATACTGCCTACCTTAGTATTTTGGCTACCCGACCTAATAATAGAGTTGTTGCTAGATCTTTTTTTGTTGTACTCACGACATAGGCTAACGAAGGTCCTGCGTTTTGTGGGTGAGTAGATAGATACCTATATTTCGTAAAGACTAGTTACCTATACATGGGTGTCAATCCTTGGGGATTCCTGCCTACCTTGTCGTAAAAGCCAGTGCACGCCACTGGACAATGGGGCATTTTTCAAATAATTTTCCTCTATTAACTTACTACCTTTACTATCTTTGTCGATTCTCAATAAGAATGATTGAAGTTGTTGCAAGAAGTTTCTGTCGAAGAGGGTACTGATTACATAAGAGCCAAGAAAAAAAAACGAAATAGAACACTTGCAATCCGAAAGTGACGTTTAGAATAAAACGAGACAACAACATGGGCGCCATAAAGGAGTGAAAGATAAGAGAAAATATTTTCTGTCCCTTACTTTAATTTTAGTAAAAGATATTTTTTTCAGTTGTTGTAACATTAATTACACTGAACGAACATTGACTGTACTGCAAAGTTGTTTGTAGGTAGTGTAAGTATTAAGTATATTTGCATCATTCACTAATATGCTGTTGAAACGTTTGACACTACAAGGTAGGCTAAGTAGGGGTACAGAAGGTATGTAGAAACTAAACATGCTCTAATTATTTGGATTGGCCACCCACTTAAGTATACATATATGCCTATTAGCAGTAAGTAACTATGAATTAATTAAATAAATAATTACTTACGGATTAACTTAGCTGATCCGCTAAACGTGGTTTTGCCAATATACAATATAGTATATAACAGTGCGACCCAGCTGTTATATGCATGTATTATACATATGTATCTTCCTAAAGACATTATATCTACGAAGCGTGGACACTGACGGCACGGCTGGCTCACAAGCTCAAAGTCGCACAACGTGTTATGGAAAGGGCTATGCTCGGCGTTTCTCTGAAGGATCGAATCAGAAAAGAGAGTGATCCGACAGAGAATCAAAGTCATCGACATAGCTCATCGGTTTAGCAAGCTGAAATGGCAGTGGGCCGGTCACATTACCCGTAGAACCGATGACAGTTGGGGCAAACGATTTCTCTAGTGGAGACCGCGCCTCGGCAAACGGAGTGTAGGACGCCCTCAGTCAAGGTGGACTGATGATATGCGCAAGATGGCTGGCAGAAATTGGATACGAGAAGCCGAAAACAGATCACAGTGGCGTGCAATTGGAGAGGCATATGTCCAGCAGTGGACAAATATGTGCTGATGATGATGATGACATCTACGAAAGAAAACCGCATCAAAATCCCTTCACCATCATCAGCCACATGATTTTCATTGCTAGACGAGGTCTCCCCCAATAATTTCCGTGATCGTGAGGGGGAATGCCAGTAATCGCCACGCTTGGCAGGCGGGTTGGCGATAACCGTGATGTTGTGGTTTAACTCACAGAGAGCGCTGCTGCTCGTCCTCTGGAGAGTATCCTCGTTCGTCTCGCACCGACCGACCCTCACGACGAGAAATGTTGGGCTGAGGTGGTGGTGGCTGTCACAACACGGCTTATCCGTAGAATCCATTGCGTAGTTTTAAAGATCTAAGCATACATAAGGACAGACAGCGGCAGGCGAATTTGTATTGATTGATGAGATTTAGTTATAGCTAAACACTTTGATACACATTACTCAACACACACCTATGTATATTTGCAGATCATAATAGTATAGTTTCTACAACACCACATTTTTTTGTTTTCAGTATAAGGTTTAATGTTTTTGGTACTTGCATACGAATATCTTAATAGAGTTTCTACCGGTGGTCAACCTCGTGATACTTACTCCAGCTTTATTTATTTATCGTCTTTACTTATACTACCATTAGTTTCGCAATGCGATAGTACATCAAATTTCTAAGAAAAAAAATAACGATAATAAAATAACAGAGGTTAATACAATAAATATATGTCTAAATATTTGTACCTACTTGTAGTTGATATCTACTTAAAATGACCTGCCTAATACTTACGGACTTACGTTGAAATACCTTGACATTGCTCGCTAAGATTCAACCATTTCAACACGCACTCTCGTGTTCATAACTGTATGACATAACGTGCTGAACTTACATCATTATTGATGTAGGTACCTATTGTAGTTCTATCTCATTCGTTTCACACAAAACCAAAAGGATAGAAGTACAAATGACAGGCTATCATATTATTCCAACAGCTAATAAACTCTACCTACTTGTAAGGGTAATTTGTCGAATAAAGCATCTGGGTTACAGATATCTATAATCTTTGTACTAGACAAGTCGATACTTAGCTAACCATTTACTATATTTTCTTTTAGGAGACATTTCCACCTTTTTCTCAATATATGTAATAGCTATAGCTACGTTTTTGGCATACATTTTCTGCTTTGTTGTGCTTTCTTCGTATGTATTTAGTAACTGCGCGATTGCTAAGTTGACCCATATTTAGCCGTTAGCTAAGTTAAACGATGGAAAAGTTGACTAAGTACTGATAGCGACATCACTTTTCTTCACTTACAAAAAAAAAGAGAAAAAAGACAAACTAATCCCGCCCACCTAACACTGTACTCTTGATACCGCAATCAAACTGGTAATAAATTAGCGGAATCATGGAATTATTTCTAGTTCCAGATTAATCTGGAAGCCTGGGAGTCCGCGGCCGCTCTTACATTATTACAGCATTCATTAGAGTTCGCTAATTACTCCTTGCTTTAATGAATAAGCTCTAATGAACCACTTTCTGTTAATTAAAGGCGGTGGAGGGGGGTAGCCCGGGTGGCGGGGCGGGGGGAACTTTTCCCCCGCCGGCTCTGATTGCAAATGTGAATTTGTGAAGTCTGCCCAGAAAGAGTGGTCTTGTGAAAGGGGTAATGAGCGGTGTAGGCAATGACGGCTGAGTAGATTCTAGCATGGTTATAACAAGTGCGCCTACTAAGAAACTTTGATATTAAAGTGTTGTTTGCCACGATTCTGTTTTGTGCTGTGGATGTTTATTGAAGATTTATGTTGCTGTGCTGTGTGGAGGGATATCTTTGGAGGGATCTAATAAGGGAATAATCGGTACAAAAACTACTTATAAATAAATTGTGTATTAAAAGTGATGTTCGACAAAAAAATAACAATAAAAGATCGAATCGAAGAACAACACAAATTGTTATTTTTGGTCTGAGCCAAGAATCCTAGATTAACGTAGTGGCATCTCTATTTCGTTTTCTACAATCTTTGACAGATTGAGTTTTTTTTTTAAAACAACTCATTAGGTCCTTCTAAGTTTGGTTATTAACCAAGGAAAAACGGAGGAGGTTCATGAGTTGACGCGTATATTTTTTCTTTTTTATGTACGACGTATAACTTTTTAATAGAGAAGTCCGATTTTCATATTTCTTTAATTGTTGGAAAGGTTAAGTAATTATGTATACCTACCTCAGCCGCGGGACTCCCATGTAAAAATGTTGCTTTTGAGTTTTGTCGGCGAGGGTATGTCGCGGTCTTAGAGCAGGACTTTTTGACTTGTCAATGACTATGACAGACTAAGACATTAAAACAAGACTAGACGACGATTAAGACGACAGGAAGAAATTAGGTTGAATAAATAACACGACTAATTAACCGAATTCCTGGCTTTCCTTGTTAGACCGAACAAAGTAATAGATTGGTGAAAACATAGTTAGCATGAGAAATGACTAGAAAATTCTAAAAAATAATAAGTATTGGTAAGCAATCTATAAGGGAAGTATTCGCATAGTAAAAAAAGAGAATGGAGAAAATACCGAACGGGTAAAAAAATATTGGAGAAGAAAACTTTCAGAAAATTAATCCCTACAGTCTTCAAATTAAAGTGCTTGATACGTTTCTGTTGAAATTTGTGTGAAATATTTTACCGTTCTTTTGTACTTAGACGGTTGTCGTTTCGTGAAAGTAAAGTCGTGTTTTTAGAATAAGGTCACAAACATTGTCAGAAAACCATTGCATAGTTTCGGATCGAACACGAATTAATTTGTCGATCGTGTTTTGAAATTAATAGAGATATATACACTGTACCATGAAAATCTATGAGTACGTAGTGCCAAAACGATTGAACAATTTTTTTCTTCTATGACTTAAGATGTAATTAACACTCACTAATGTGGAGAGAAGAATGACATCAGTATTTAAGACGTTGACTAACTGAGCTAGGTGACGTCAGTAGGTATATCAACTTGGTGCGCATTTCGCTTACGTACAATTATTTCTATTATTATTAGTAATTCAAATTTATCCAGCTTTTGAGACCCTTTCTAACTTTACGGATACTACGCTAAGTAATGAGGCGGTTTCCGAAAAGATGGAAACGAAAGAGATGCAAATATTTTATCATCGATCCCCTTCCGACTCGCTCTTTTATGGGCATTTTTGAAAATAAAATAACACCACGCGATAGGTAGCTAAGAAAACAATAAAAGATAGAAGAATTTCATCTCATATATTTTTGAACTAGGTAGTATTTTTAAATCTCACTAACATTAAATATCCACTTATTGTAGGTGTTGTACTTCCAGGTAACCTTTGAATAAACCATACGTTATTTCAAAATCAATCTGGTTAATTCTAACTGTGTTTGAAGTTTTGATGACTGATTACGAAATACAAATGCAATATTTATAAATATTGTCAATCAACTGTCACCTTAACAGTACAAAAGTAGATCATGAATACCAGTTATTCCATTTTGATCGTGTTGGTCATCAACTTACCTTAAATAATTAGTGCCTTACCAATAGCAGTAGGTTTAGTAAAAGAAGCAGATATAGTAACAAAAAAATGCAATTCCCCAAAGCGGGGTATTGTTTATTATCCAATTATTTTGGATCATATCATATACATACACACTCACGTTGAATAGACAGAACCATTACAAGGACCCTTTGTCCACATTTAGCTTAATAAGGAGTTAAAAATGTCCATATACCGCCTTCAGGTACAAGTTGCTAGCTCATAACCTGAATAAGCCTATATCTCATCGCATAATCGACACCTACGATATGCCAGGAAGAAAAATAGCATGGAATATCCATAATTGTTAGAAGATAATGAAGAGCGTCTGTGGTCCAGTTGGTGGCAGTCCATACTTTACTTGCAATTGGGAGGTCGCGGGTTCGAGTCCGGCTACTGCACGTGTATCAATCGGATTTTTCATAGCCTATGTATGCAGCTTAACGCTCGTACGGTAAAAGAAAACAGCGTCATGAAACTCAGACGCACGACAACAAGCAACGACAGACGCAGACTTATATTAATGTTAGTACATACATCAAAAGTGTCTAGGGATCAAGAACATTTTTAGCTCTAAAAAAAATCTCATTTATTTAAATCTAATC
>SJJU01015238.1:0-12277 GCA_012932125.1 Conopomorpha cramerella
TGCTCCTAGGTAGCATCACGCCTACGACGGGTCTGTTCAACTGTAAGGGTTGAACGTGAATGTATGGATGGTATGGATTCGGTGATGCAAAAACTCGTGTGACAACCAGCTTTTACTCCACAATACAGGACAGTTGCGGTCTAATGACTTTGACAATGACAATGCAGTAATAATTTAAACGTTAGTAACAATTTTAACATTTAAGTCAATATTTTAAATAAGACTTTTTATTAATCACTAGTGGACTCGACAGACGTTGTCCTGTCTTAACTATTAATATATATCTAGAGTGGCCTGTGCCCAGCGTGTATATCATTTTTTTCTTTCATAAGAACCTTCTGCTGTCATTAATAAGCACAACAAAGAAAGAATTAGCGAAATCGGTCCATCCGTTCCTGAGTTATGCCGTGACAACGAAAAGTGGCTTTGATTTTTATATAATAGATTAATGCGTGCGTGAGTTATTTGAATTTACTTCTATGCTGCGCCTTTTATAGGCCGCAATCGAATAGGTTCGACTGGTCATATCGAACGATTGTGTTTGATTTAGTTAACTGGTTGAGCTAAAACTCGTTAGAGGCACTGCTTACTTTTCATACAAAGTCGTTTCAATTCGATTGTTCGAATCTATTGAATCACGGTTGTTAAATGTATGGTCGGGATATTGAACTCCGGTAGTTATTTAACAAGTAAAAAAAAATTAAAAAATAAATGGAACCGCTGCCTGAAAAATCTGAAATGCTTTCCTTCGGGATATACCTTTCCAATGAAAATAGATATAGAGAAAATGGGACTACTCTGTTAAAAAAGTATACGTGATATACATACTACATACACAAATTATAAACGCATCGGCTTGAGTACGTCGTCCGTTTTTCGTCGGATAAAAATAGGCATATTAGACTATTTTTTCTGCGTATTAGTTTTTGAACAATATAGAAAGGAAACGTTTCAAAACCCTCATCATCTGTAGGGGAAAGAAATATTAAATTCTTTAAAAATAACGAATTTCACCTCTGTTGAGGGAACTGAAATACATCTTTTTTCAAAACGCAAATACTAAACTCCAAAATATCTGCACAATGCAACAATAACAACCGGATACAGATAACGAGGGAAGTCGAGTGTCCGATTCTGCTACATTTATTTCTAAAGTTCAATGAAATTCTCGTTGAATGCTTCTATGAGATGTTACATTATATTTATCAATAATAGTACGAGTATAAAACAAAGTCGCCTCCCGCTGTCTGTCCCTATGTATGCTTAGATCTTTAAAACTACGCAAGGGATTTCGATAGGTTTTCATTTAATAGATAGTGATTTTAGAGGAAGATTAATATCTATAATATCTTCATATCGTTATATCATTTAATGGCAGGGCAACACTGTTAATTGTGTATACTGGCAAATCAACGTTTGCCGGGGCAGCTAGTATCATTAATTATATAGTAAGTAGCAGCAGTATATAAGTGGACCACTCTTGGACGTATTGGGTCAGCGGAAGCGGTCACCGTGGGGTTTTTGTGGGTGCGGTGTACCATATAACCCCGCGATGTCCCCGCCAGCGGTGGGGTATCCATAACGGATTTCCCCATGATAAAAAAAGCTTGACCTGGAAATACCACACTAAGCCGAAAAGCCCTCTGTTTCTATGCTCTATTGAATCCATTTCAGCAGGTGCAATGTCCGGGAAGGAAAAAAAACCGCCTCCATCATGCAAAAAGAACGATGAGCTGATCGAGTTTATATGCAAAGGTCACATTTTTGTATCTAGTTATAGCTGGTTCTAACCCTGGTTTAGTTACATCCTTTTAAAAATCTGGAAGTTCAAGTTTTTTCAAAAACAAATTATATTATTTGTTACTGCATCTACAACAGGTACATAGGTATTTTATTATTATTTAAAGTACTTCCCCTCCAGGTGTTACAACTGCCTGTATCGTATAATTTCGAACAGTGCAATATCTGACATAATAGGTTGTATAGCGCGACCAACTAATATGATACTTTTGGCTTCATCTCAAAAGACAGACATTACACTAGTTTACCGCACATTTCTCATAAGTAAAACTATTCTCACTTGTTATACGTAAGAATCAATAGTCGAAAGAAATTATTGTCTACAAATATATTCTGTTAAGACAGCGGACGCACATTGCCGGAGAAAGGTACAAACCCGATCGTTGTGAATCGGCTTTGGGGAGGTCTATGTCCAGCAGTGAACGTCAGTGAGGAGTCACATTTTAGAAATTATTTTTCTAAGCCCAGGTTAGTAGAATGAGAACTAAGAAGTACTTGGTTCAACGTCACTTTTTTTAACAATAAAGTGACCATCATCCTGCCTTATGTGAAGAAGCGATGTGATGTATTTTGTTTGAAAAACAAGTAATACCACTTCACCACTCTGGAGAAAATCAGTGACGAGAGGAAAAAATGATGACGAACTCCAAACTGATCTCTTATTGTATATCTCTGAAAATTTTACTAGTGATATAAAATGTACAATTGTGAGTGAGTTCTGGCTTTCCTTCCTTACATTTTATTTCTCAAAGAACAATAATGTACGTAACTTTATGGTACCTACATTTTTACTGTCTTTGGTTTGTCTTCTTGCGGCCATCAAATGTTTTATAGCGGCGTAACGATGTTTAAACGCTCGTGTCGTACAGTTTTTTTAACCTAACCCGCATAATAAACTTTCTTTTATTGCCGACCCCTAGTGGGTAATGTAAAAAATGATTTCTGTGCTAGAGGAAACCGCGCGGTTTCACTTTTGCTTATTTTCCCCCAAAAATAAATACGAAACGAAAATACTTCGGCGAGTGTTTGTACTACTTTTGACACATTATTTAAGGGAGCTTTTTACATTATTTCTAACTTCCATGAGGATACATTAAATGAAAGAGAGTTATGACCTTTATAGTTCGTACCGGTGTCTATATTTCATGCGTACTGGGCGCCAAGTCGTGGGTGACCAGGTACTTAATAGACAAGCATGCTTCAATGTAGACCAGGAGGCCAAGTCTGCTACACTCTCCTAGTTACATCGTTCTGGTATCGTAGCAGCAGTGCATCGCTGTTTTACTAAGGACATTAATGAAATTAAAGTAACAAAATCAGCGATGCACATCATTTGCCGCTACGATGCCAGAGCGATGCAACTACTAGATTACAGTAAGACCCGACTACACGGTACAGAGGCCCCAGGACTGTTGAGGTAGGCCGTTATACATATCTGAAATTATCTTACTAATATTATAAATGCGAAAGTGAGTTTGTTTCTTCCGATTTCACGCCGCAACTACTAAACCGATTGCTTTGAAATTTTGCAGGCGTATTGTTAGAAGTCCGGTTTAAATAATAGGGTTTTTATCCCAGAAAAAATGATATTCCCGAGGGGAAAACAAAAAGAAGTCCTCGCGGGCGAAGCTGCGGGTGAAAAGCTAGTGTACTATAAACAACAAGCGAAAGCAGGAAATGAATTAGGTGAAAAAATTGTAAAAAGTCTTTTTTCATCCCACTAGAAATCAGTCAGTCAAATTTCTTAAATAATCTTCATCATCAGCCCACACTCGCCCATTGCTGGACATAGGCCTCTCCAATTGCAAGCCACTAAATAATATGTAGAACATAACTTCTATACAATCGCGCCCTCACCAAAGAGAAGCTAAGCAAGACGAAACATAAATGCTTCGTGTGAGAGACAGAAAACATTCTGGAAACCTTAGGTCAACAAAAAACAACAACTTATAGTCAAAAGGTGAATTCATAAACGTAAATTGAACGACGTTTATTTCTTTTCTTCTAAAACTTGGAAAGGTCTACCTTGGTTTTTTTTCATTCAGTGTTGAACGTTTATACCTTGGCTGACCCTTTGTTCGGTATTTACATTCAAATTTGCTCTACGCCACACAAAAGGGTTTTATTCTTTAATCAGACCTCCTTAAGTAACGTTTTATATTCTGAACGCAATTTCTACACAACTGACTGTAAGTTGTTACAGATATGTCTCTAAAGTTGGGCACTCCGTGAATACCCTTCTAGCACATTCGCGTAGTAAAGTTCTTTAAGCGAGACCTAAACCAACACCCTCAGAAATGGACTAGTGTTAAGGTGGACGCTCACAGCAATTGTAGGAAAAAGTGAACATTTATAAGAAGCAAAAAAAAATATAAGAAGGTGAGAGAATCGAAGACTAAAAATCCTAACTTTATTTATTTTCCATTGTAAATAATCATGCATATGACCACCATCCTGTCTGGTGCTAGACTGCGAAGCGGTAGACTTTATAGCAAGTTATAGTATAAAGTAAAGTATACTTTCATTGTAGCGTGGTAAGTTATCTCAGAGTAGAAGTTACTAATATCAATAACAATGGGCGTCTGGTTGAATTCAGTTGTGCACATAACACTTTACTTTCAGTTTACACCTCATTTTCTCCTCCTCTGATAAAATTAAAAGTAATTTGGTCATTTGATCCAATACTGATCCAAATTTAAATTATAATATCCCAGGATATTTCACATATGGACGGCCGGCATGGACTAGTGGTCAGGGCATCTGCCTCTAGGACAACGGTCGTGGGTTCGATTCCCGCCACGGACTGAGGCATTTGTTGTGTGCGTCTGGGTGTTTTATTTATCTATGTATGTATTTAAAAGTATTTATGTAAGTATATCAGGCACCCATAGTACAGGGTATCCTAGTTTGGGGTCAGGTGACCGTGTGTAAAAAATGTCCCGGCATATTTATTATTTACATTAGAGTCAAGTGCGCCTAGTTTACTAAGTTTACCGGTTTAATTTTATTGTGAAAAAGTTTTACTTGTAATAATTGGATCACATCTCACCGGGAGAAGCCAACATCAATACTTCGCCAACCGTCTATCTATCCAACATTATAGCATGTGGTGCAATATCAATAATTATTAATGGCTACATCAAGTCAATTAAATTGCCGAAAAGCATTAATGTGACCAATAAAACTGTTCCGAAGAATCCAAATAAGTGCGACTCAGAATCGGAGTAAAGTCTGATTTATAATGCGGAAATAGCAAATGGGTCCTACTGGGTGTTATTTATGTTTAATTTTCGCCATATTTCTTAAGCTTTGCATGTAGCGCTCAATTATAATAATGAACGATACGATGAAGTGCAATTTATACTATACAACTAGCTGACCTAGAAATGGTATTATACATTAACAGTGTTTCTATTTTTATGCATGTATTGTTATATTATAAATAAAGAAATAAATACATTTTTAATCCCAAAACAGGGTAGGCAGAGGCACTTCCTAAGCATATGCCCACGGTTCCCCAAGCGTATTTAACCCATCGTGACAGGGGATGAGCCCATCGCCGTTATAGGGTCACCGTTCAAGCGCTGCATTGCATACATAGGCTCTGAAAAAGAGTCCCATTGGTACACGTTCAGTAGCCGGTCTCGAAAACGCGACCTCCCGGTTACAAGTCGAGTATCAGACCAACTGGACCACAGACGCCACATGTTACGTTATACATATTATACACCTTTCTCAAGGATCACTTTATCTAGTGAAAACCGCTTCGAAATCCGTGGGGTAGTTTTAAAAATCTAAGCATAAATAGGCCCAGACTGAAACTTTGTTGTAAGTATGTATTGGTTTCGTACTATAAAACGTCTATATTAGTAGTCAGTGTTTATACTTGCAATCGGGAAGTGGGCTCAAGACCGGTTTTACTATGCATATACCCGTGGCGGGTCTCAGTTTCAGAACCTATGCAAGATTGCTACGCAGCACTCCTACGTAAAGGAACAAGGTGCGTGGTGATAGGCCCACTGTCTACCATGCATGATTAAATACTACTATTTTGTGTGTGGCATTTGCTTAACAAGTAAAAAATAAAATTATATATAAAATTGAAGGCATATGTCCAGCAGTGGACAAGTATGCACTCATGATGATGATAATAAAATCTAAACACGCAATTCTCTCTAAATAGATTTAACTTGTTTCTATGCCATTTTGTGAGAAGTTTCTAAAATGATTGTTTTAAACACGGGTCTTTAATAACTGTGGTTGTTAACTCAATATCCCTTTTAAAGCCCATTTAAAATACCTTTGTTTCATAGAACTCTAAAATTGTAATGGCATTTCAAGGGTCCGGAAATATCGCAATAGTTCTATTTAGTATTTGGGCCGGACTATCGGTTTCGAATAACATCATAAAATACTGTATTAAGTATGAAGTTCCTCGGTTATTTATACAAGGATGCATACAGAATGTATAACTTAATACAGTTCCAATAGTTCTATATCCAATAAATGTAATAGTTCTGAGTTAAATGATGTTTCAAAGCTCTATATAACTCTAGCTATGAAACTTCATATCACTTACAATAGTGCTAAGTTTGTGGTTAGAACAGTCTTTCCCAAAATGGCCGATGCTCCTTGTGGGCGGTGCAGACCAAAGGGCGGTGGTAAGAAACTAATTTATTTCACTTGAAGTCATAGTGGTTTATACGTCGGCAAGAATATGGGGGGAGTTAAAAAAAATATTTTCAAAGTGGGATGTAGACAAAATAAGTTTGGCCTCTGTTTTAGTAGTGAACCATACAGACTATGAGCGAGTGTACGATTCTATCCGAATGACACAGTATTATTGTAATACAATTTATAATGGGACGTAAAGTTGTTTCCACCATTTCGTGGTTTTTTTTGACGAGGGCCTCCCCCAGTGATTTCCATTATTATTTTGGGGGTAATGCCAAAAATCGCCACGCTTGGCAGGCGAGTTCGCAATCGCAGTGGTGTCGTGATTTAACTTACAGCGCGCTGCTGCCCGTCAGCTGAAGAATTCCCTCGGTCGCTTCTTACGACCCCCAAGGCGGGAAAATTTGGGCTGGGGTGGTGACACATGTATTCTATTAGTCGTCACCACGCGGCTAACAGTGTTATAACATTACTAGCTGTGCCCGCGATTCCGTCGCGGAATAGTGTCTTCGGGTAGCAGTTTAAATAATTAAGGCGAACTATTTTACGAATATGATGATACATACGCTGTTTCACATTTTGTAAATACTTCTCCGTTTTTGGCACTAATATTAATTTTGTCACTTTTGGTTTGAACATATATAGAGAATGGATGAAGGATAGCGGAAGGTAGCCTGTAAAGTACTCGAAACCGAAGATTTTTATTGTTGACAAATTTGTATTTTTTTTCAATACTTAAGTCCTATGGTACCCCAGTGGTATAAAGGGACTTTACAAGATGGCGCCACGCCGTCCTGTCCTCTGCGACTGCTCTGGCATCGGACCAGCTCAGCCCTCGCGCTCTCATCTCGCCGTCGACGGTGCGCCGCCACGTGTGCACGGGGCGTCCAGGTCTGCGTCGGCCTCCCCCAGGCTGCCATTCGAACGCGATGCTCGCCTTGTTGGATTTCCCTCTTCGGATCGTGTGACCAATCCATCGCCATTTGCGTTGTGCAATCTCCTCCCCAATAGGGATTTGACCGCACTGTGCCCATAGGTCCTCGTTCCGTATCGTGTTCGACCAGAATACGCGGAGGATCGACCTCAGGGATTTGTTCACGAACACTTGTAATTTGTTCGTGAGACCCTTTGTCACTCTCCACGTCTCACAGCCGAAGAGTAGAACCGATTTGACGATGGAATTGAAGATGGAAATCTTGATGCGCCGCTTGAGGACTTTGGACTCCCACACCGGTCTCAACTGAGCAAAGGCTGCCTTCGCTCTGTTCATCCTTACTGCGATGTCTTCGTCTGTTCCCCCATGTCTGGTTATAGTGCTTCCAAGGTAGACAAACCGGGTGACCGTCTGCAATCTGTCACTCTGGAGCACGATTGGGTCGGTGTTTCTAGACTTCACCCTCATATCGACGGTTTTGCGCCTATTGATCACATGTTTTTCAATACATCACGATCAAATCAGACTACTTGCCTTTTTACATAAAAGAAATATAAAAAAAGCAAAAAACAATATGTCCCAACGTGAGGATTTGAACCCCATTCATTCACTTCAACTTATATTAACCGTTGACTTGGTCGCGTCGCTATATAGAGGGTGTTATAGTTTGTATTAAATACTGAAACTACACGAATGAAATCGCGGGGCGTCCACTACTTTGTTATAAATATTACCTTATCCACCCTACTAGATATTTGGGAGAGTATATGTATGTATTCATGACCCCAAGTGAAGCTCATCTCTAATCAAGATGTAACTCATCATTTAATAGTAGATCGCGGCTGCTTGTAGCAGCCTTATACTACCACGCGAAGAACTTTCATGAATCGGTGTATTCGTATCAATATGTGTGTGTGTGTGTGTGTTGTGTGTACATGCAGTGTGAAACCCACACAAGCATGCCGTCACCCGTACAGTTTACACCTTACACTTTACCTAGATCTTTTGTTGGCCGACCCTCCCGTAACCCACACCTGCGTGGCTCACTCCCGACCCTAAAATAGTCACAATTTGTGAGCCACGGCCGCTCTGAATGAACTAACTTTTGAATGAGAGATGAGTGGTGTAATGTTGTTCTTGGATTTTGTAACTAAAGTTGGGACGGTGAAATAGCTGTTTTACACTCGTGAGTCAAAATTCCGGGTCAAATAGGGGTTTGTTTTTAATTACCACAAAAGAGACGAACGATCATAAATCAAAGTCGTTGCATCTCTCTCGTTTCCCACTATCTTTGACAGATTGTTTTTTTTAGAAAATTCCGCATACATAATTTAATTATATAATTCTAAAGGTCGTAATATTGCATACAAGACAACAATACAGTTTTTTTTTCGCATTATTATTGTCATTAAAACACAGGTTGTATTTAGTATTAGATGTGCTGTGTACATAAAATTATGTGCAACCCGGATTTTTCGCTCACGAGTGTAAATAAGGTTGTCTAAAAATAGGTTCCTTTACATACAACCTTTTTTTAGTTTTAGTACAAATAATTTCGGTCAGTGAGTTTTATTTCATTTACCTATTTACAGTAAAGAAGAACGTCACTCCGTCGATAATACGCTATTAATGTAGAATCTATTATCATGAAAAAAAAAACTTTAAACTTTAAATCCCAACGGGCGATAGACTAGGGTGTTTTATCTAAGGTGGACATTTGCTGTTTTAGGATAAAAATGCGTGAAGTGACCTATCGTTACAAGTTGCACAGCCCTAATTATGTACACGATTCATATATAGAATCACATTATTATATTAACAAAAAATGATTAGACCCGTAAATTCAGTTGAATAACATAAGTATAATTTCTGTTGATATTACGCCTTGTTGTCTAACAAGCTGTCTGACACTCCACAAACAAACATAATGGTATTTGCTCATATTTTCGCAAAACAAACAAAACAGCTCTTCTTACAGAGATCCATTTGTATTTTCGACGTTGAACACTGATAGATTAATCTGTCTATGAATCACATCCTTCAAATATTTTCGCTTACATAGACATGTACGGAGAGGTAGATGATTTCCGTAACTCGACGTCAAGTACCTATTGTGAGTACCAGAGTGGAGCTACTATAACTCTTCCCCAACTTCAAACCAATTCCAACAAATAAACGAAAAATGTTTAATCATTACAAAGTATAAAACAAAACTGCCTGTCCCTATATGCTTCGAACTTTACAACGGATTTTGATGCGGTTTTATTTAATAGATAGATTAATTGTAGAGGAAGGTTTTATTAGGATGTGTTTCCCGCTCAGTATAGTTTGGAGGTCTTCAAGTCACGGATAAATATTTTCATACTTGCTCCATCGTAGACCACTTCGATGCTTACAATCAAGCAGGAAGGTACATCGCTTATTTATTGTATTTAAGGGGAAAAAAAGGTTATACATATATATATATATATTATACCAGAGACAAACTGTTCATAATGTATAATGGCAAAAGAACGTTTGACAGGTCAGATAGTAAAAATAAAAGAAAGAAGAAAAAGAAAATGTAACGACTACAAATCTGAAGGTGGATTGTTCATATAGAATGGATAAATTACTGTCTAAAGAAATTTTACAAGAGACGTGCTGTTATGCTTGCGGTGGCCATAGGACGTACAAGTGACACTGACACGAGATTTATTATAAAAAGCATAATATATCTCTTGATAGATGACGGTCACGTATCAAAACGACACGTTAAAAAAGCTATACAAAGCAAGACGTATTATGTAACACGTACATCACGCTTACATGTGATTTAACAAACAATTCGTCACAATTTGCTGGCCCATCGTTCAGTATTTTATTTCGCACCCCTGTTATCCCTGTATTCGTGATTTATACCGATTATAAACTTGGTATCCATCTTGCATTTCAGTACAAGAACTACAAGCATAACATAAAAATTCTGAAGAAATCTGCCCAAAACTGAGAAAGAAGAAGAAATAACATTTATTAACTACAGTAGAAACACAAAAATAAGACAAAAAAAAAACAAAAAGCAAATTACTAATATAAAACGTGTAATCTGCTTAATTTGCTTCTACCGACGTCAAACCACATATGGCTAAGCATGTGGTGGGGCTCGCGCCAGCAGAGCTGATTTTCAGCCAGTACCAGAATTGCGTGTTTTTAGAACCCTAAAGGAATATCCTAACAATGAACATTTCAACAGCTCAAGGAAACGACGTGCATGCATGAAGGAGCCAAGAGAGATTAATAGTCTCTCTTCCTAAAGACAGACGTGACATAATGTATGATGTATTATTATGTTATGTCCATGGTAAGGATTATTCGCGCCTCTAACAAGACAAAACTCCAAACTAGCATCTGGTCCGAACTATACATAACGTAAATATACCTACTAATGTCAATTGAATGGATACGGTTAAATTGTTACTTATTTTTCTCTTGTTCTTCCGATGGATAAAATTGAACAAATTTATCATGAATGCATAAATATAGGTTAATATCACTTTATTATTTTGAGTTAATTCTCCGTACAACTACCTGCTTTTCACCTATATACCAGTAGATTTTTCTTTTCTGTGTTATTCTCACTCTCATACGTTACATTCATCCGTTCATCCACTCCGTCATATATGTCAATCTCACATAAATACAGCATAGACACTGTATTATGTAAACAAACAATGTACTGAAAATCCAATTGTTTTTTTTTATGCCAGAGTAACCACTTATCATATCTTTGTCATTAAGAGCGAGACAGAACGAGCGTGCGAGCGAGAACACCGGAAAGCTTAATTTTCCGCCTTCAGGGATAACGAGATGCGCTGCAGTAACTTGAAAATGCATTTTCGGTAGTTTCCTTTATTTTCTGGCTTTCCTGTTGCTGGGCAAAGCACCACTCCACTTGTCTCCGTCGGGCTGAATACTTAGTATTGTTGAAAATATTATTTTATACAGTTTTTCATAGTTGCAAATTCGACATCCGCATGTATTTTTTAGCGAATTCAAAAAGGAGGTTTCTCATTTCAACTGTGTTGGTTTTATAACTACGGCTTTTATCAACCTATTTTGATGATGTTTTTATTTTTGGGAAGGAGATATCTCATAGATGGTGCCATACGGAAATCAGGGTTTGATGATAGCAGACCATATAAATCAAGTGGACATTTATAAAACCGCTGGTACCTACTGGCTGAAGTCAGTTTTTTTTTGTTAGTTAATCCCAAATTCCCGAAAGAAAGTCAAAACTGTGATCAGAAAAAATAATTAGATTTCTCCGTATTACTCTATAAACCTGAGACCTGAAGACAAATAAAGTCTTCAATCAGTGTGGCCTATAGGTAGGCCATGACATAAGGAGCTGAGACGTGGACACTGACGGCACGGCTGGACCGTAAGCTCATAGTCGCACAGCGTGCCATGGAAAAGGCTTGCTCGGCGTTTCTCTGAAGAGAGAGAGAGAGAGGATTTATTCGCATCACAACAAAAAACACGAAACAAATTACAAGATAACAATAAAGAAACATAAAACACATTTAAAAGTAATAAAAAAAAATATAGAAATAGTTTGTGATGCAAAAAGGCAGCTGGCTCAGCATTATGCTGGGATTGCACCAGCATGACTGATTTTCAGCCAGTGCCATAAGTGACCCACGATGTGTGAAAGGATCGAATCAGAAATTAAGTGATCCGACAGAGAACCAAAGTCATCGACATAGCTCATCGTTTTAGCAAGCTGAAGTGGCAGTAGGCCGGCCATATTTGCCGTAGAACCGATGACCGTTGGGGAAAACGAGTTCTCGAGTGGAGACCGCGTCTCAGCAAACGGAGGGTAGGACGCCC